>OZ010715.1:16235238-16329444 GCA_963932345.1 Ophion ventricosus | reverse complement strand
AATAATAAATTTTGCCATATCGTTAGTATACCTTTTATAGAAATATGCTTACAAAAATAGAATTTCGCGAGGCGCGGTAAGTGCGTCGATGCTGTGGATCATACGGATTGATATTTCGTTTCTCTTCCTCTCTCTATCTCTCTCTCACTCTCTTCTTTTTTTGAACTCGCCTAATTTTCATCCCACTCATTTTTCAGCTCTCCCCTCCGTTTGTGCTCTTGTCTCTTTCCAACACCGTCGAGTATCGAAAAATTTGCCGAAATTGGCCGAAATTATGGATACATTTTGTTTTTTGTTTCGCGTCTCCCTCGATTGCCAAAAAGTTGCGTAAAAAAACTCGAGCGAGAATCGTAATTTTTAGTTAGTTATGTTTTTCTTTTTTTGTTTTGTTTCTTTATACACCATATTTCGTCGTACCGTAGGCCGTTGTTCCCACGCAATTAATTTAGCGTGTGATTTTTTTGTTTTGTTTATCTCTCTTCTCCCCCCCCCCAGCCCTGTTCTAAAGTGTGATTTTGTGTGTTCTTTTAGTTTCTCTCACTTTTGCAACTGCACCTCTTCCATTTCGTCTTTCTCTTCCTCACTTTTCTTTCGCCCTCTCCCTCTTGCTTTCTCTCCCTCGCTTTTTTTTTTCACTGTGTGTATATCTCTTCCTTTATAGCCCAAACTTATCTAGATATAATATGTGTTCTCGAAAATTGTGTACAACTCATATATCTTCTTTTCGTCGTCGTTTTCACCCATGTACAATTCAATAAATTGTCCAATAATCGTCACAATAATTATAATGTTACCATTAGTGATAAAACAATGACAATAATCATCCGTAATGTAATAAATATTCGTAGCGATCGCAATGACAATGTGGCTACAATGACAATGACCATGATATCGTTCACAATCGCAATATAATCATAATACACAATTTTTTTTATTTTTCATTTCGTTTTTTTTTTCTTCTGTCTTTTAATTATAAAGATGTGATTTTTTTTCCTTGTCGTTCATATGCACAATAACTTCTGTTTTTTTTCTTGCTTTTTGTCTTCATTATCATTCACGTGCACTCTCACGCGTTCTCCTAAATTTCAGATTAATTTTCTCATTTAGACTCGTCATTACAATATTACATTATTAGATTACATTATATCATAATACGCTAGCGTTTATTCAATAAATTTTACATACTCTGATACGCAGTATGATGGTTCCAAAAACGGTTATCGGCCAACCAAATTTTCGTCCACACATCAATAGAACTACGCTCAGTAATCGAAGTAATTTGTACTTGTAGCCATATATTATAAATATTTTTAGTAGTTCGGTCTCTTAATTTTTTTTCTTCTCTTCATCTTCCGTTATCTTTTTATTCCACACCGCCATTATTTTTGCCTGTTTGCACACTCTATTGTTCTCTCCCTTGCGCTCTCTCTCTCTCTCTCTCTCTCTCTCTCTCTCTCTCTCTCTCTCGCTCGCAGAATCTCGCTATCATCCCCACACATAGTTTCGAGGCCCTACACATTTTTCTTTTTTTTTATACGAATATTTAAATATTACTTTACCGCCGGACATTTTTTTGTTTTTTTTTTTCCCTCTTTTTAAAACTCCTATAACCGTTCGACCTGTCGAAATCTCTACGACAGCGCTGCGTCCTATTCCCCCATTTTGTTTTCTCCCGTATCTGTGTATTGTTTTTCACCATTTTGTTCGAGTTTTCCTTTTGTTCTCTTCACGTTTTTCTTTATTATTCTTTTTATCATTTTTTTACTTTTTGTTGCGCTTAAATCTTAAATAGTAACGAGACGTCGTTGCCAAAAATATATAAAAACCCAGAAGCGTTTGTTCTCGCCGTTTTTTGTTTTTGTTTTTTGTTAATCTCTCACTCTACTTCTTCATCGTTTCTTTTTTTGTAACGTATTTATTCACTTTTTGTTTCTTCGAAATTCGAAACGCGTGTGTGTATCGTAATTGTATGGGTGTTATGTGTGTGTGTGTGTGTGTGTGTGTGTGTGTGTGTGTGGGCATTCGCGTGCGTGTTTGGGTATGTGGCTGTTTTGTTACCATCGAAATTGACATGGGCGCTGGATCATTGGATTCGCAGTATATACGTGTAAACACCTGTTTCACACCTGCATGCTTTATTATTTGCCCATCTTTCTAAATAACATTTCTTCGTCTCAGATCCGAAAGATATTGAAAAACGATGAGGGGAAAAAATTGATCTCATTTTTCGACGTTTTAGAACGTGTTCCATGTTGAATATCCTGCGCCCGTGAAAATTCGAAGTTCTGAACGATTACGAGACGCGGTCACCGGGCGACCAAATCACTTCCTAAAATTTACAATAATTTTTCTGCATTATAGCTTCGTTTATCGTAACCGCTTCCTCCTCCCATTGTCAACCATAGCTATCCCAGTCTCGCAAGTCATGCATAGTTCACAGTCATACGGTCGTAAGTCAGTCACTCGATCACCGTTTGATTCACAATTGTAAAGAATCGTACGTGTCATCCTAGCATCCCCTTCCCCTTGGTTCTTAAAAATTTGTTCGCCTGCTGTAACTCTGCTTCCCTCCCTTTTTTTTTTTTTTAATCTTTTACTCGTCATCTCGCGCTATAATAAATCCTCTGTTTCTCTTTGCTTTTTTACAATAATTTCTTTAGAACATCCTAAACCACGAGAGAAATAGTTTCATTTTTGTTTAAAATTTTTATACACCTAAAGTTACTTGCACCCGTTTTGGACGGGGCCGCCAGTGACCACGTCTTAACGTATCGTCTTCAACCACTTTTCGCGGTGTGTAGGTGTCGATTATTCATTCATCTTTTCCGCTCTCTGTCTCTCTCTCTCTCTCTCTCTCTCTCTCTCTCTCTCTCTCTCTCCCTCTCTCTCTCTCTCTCGTAGTTTTTTCCATTCTATATTGTTGGTTTCACAAATGTCTCTATCTTGGTTTCTGTTTCTTTATTCGCCAGCTCACCGTTCCTTTCCTCTCGTCTCAATCGTCGTCTTATCCTTTCTTTTTTTTTGCGTCCGTTAATTTGTTCAGTTGGCTTTCGTTATGGCATTCGTGTCATGAGCAAATTTTCTCATTGTGTGTTTCCTTCTCTCTCCCACTCGATCTCTATGCTTCCTTTTATTGATTTTTTTTTTTTTTCACGCTCGCGTGTCGGGAACCTGATTAAATTGTGTCGGCACAAAATTGCGATCCTTATAAAATGTACACTCACTACGGCTCTATTGTCTAAGATACAACAACATTACTATACGTATATGGCTCTACAGATGTTCGCTTGCACTGCAACTCAAAATTGTGTCATATGATCTCCGGCGATCGCGGTTAATACGAGCCTCCGTGCAATTCGCGTCGGCGAACGTGACTTTTTTCTTTTCGCAGCCTCGTGCCTCCGTGAGATAATTGCATTTTTTTTTTTTTTCGACCGTTCGCCCACTTGTACTTCGCCACGTTGTATCAAACGCGAAAGAAGCGCGACCCTGCTCAATTTCGTTTCGCGATCGTTTTTTGTTTTTTTTTTGTTTTTCTCACATTTCCCTTAGGCCTATCGTCGCACGTCCCTTGACAAACGGCGCCCTGACTCGCCCTTGAAAATCTTAAAAAGAATGCAGTTCTTTCTTTTCTCTTTATCTTCACTCTTCCTTCCGCCGGGAAGCGCGAGGACGCGAAAATTCACGATCGCGAATTGCACGTTATGGCGAGCATTGAGAAGCCGCGTGTCGTCGGGAGTTACGGATTTATTCGAAAAACTTAGGACTTTCTCGCGGTTCGGTATCCACCGCCTCGAACTCGCCAGGAAGTATTTAGAGACTCCTACCCGCGTTATGCTTCTTGCCGGGATGCCCGCGGGCAACACACGCTGCTCACTTGATCTTTCGCGACGGAAAAACCAGCAACAATCGTCATTATTAATATCGCGAGGGCATAACCGTGTTTGCGACGGTTCGAAACGAACGTCACCATTATTCGCTCCTACACTCGCCTACCGCGTGATAAATTTTCGATCGCCTAATTGGGTTTCTTTCTTTGTTTTTTTTTTTTTTTTTCCTTTTCATCATCGTGTTAATATCATATATTTATATATTTATATATATATATACATGTATGTATATATAGATGTCTTCGCTAACGGCCGAATAGGTAACTCAGGATGTTAATTTACTCGGGTTTCGTAAATCACGAGGTTCTTTTTCGTCAGTGTTGTAATTTCATATTTTTTCTTTGCTTTTTTTTTTTTTTTTGCGAATTGCTCAAAGCCGATTTCTGACGCACGTCAAGTGAATCGGTCGACTTGCGCGGATGCGATGGTTCTATCACACGTCGCCAATGTGTTTTTTCCTCCATGACGAGTCGTCCGACGAACAAACGATCTTTCCCGCTCTTTCCTTCGTTCTGTTTTTTTTTTTTTTTATTTCTTTTTTGTTTCTTTCAAATCGATAGGGAAAGAGCGTTGAACGAGGCTTCCGATCGGCCTTTCGTCACGTAGCACTCAAACACACGCGACAATAATCTACGCATCCACACAAGCCTCCCAACGTGCTTCATTCATCTCTATCCTTGGTGTTGCGAGCGGGCACTCCCCTTCAATGGCTTTGATTGCTCCATTCAGGTAATATTACCGTATACAAATATCATTAGGTTGCTTTATCTTTTCTTTACTTTGTTTTCTTTTTTTTTTTCTGTCTTTTATCATTATTCAATATTCTTAATATGTGGCATGTGGTTTATATACGCATTGTCTTGGGAAATGAGAACCAGTCTTATTGCGCCCAGTAACGCGCGTCTCGCGACGTTCGCAGGCATATTTCTGTAACGTAAAAATATATACATCATCTGTGTCGTATGTATAGTGCTGCTCTGTAACTCAAGATTTTACATATTTAATGCAATTGATATCCTGTACAAAAATTGGTTAGCTAACCCGAGGCGTTCGGGTGAGCCTCGGTGCCGTTGAGGCCTGTTTGCCCGTTCGATACACCGTAAGCCCGTTAGTGATTCGTAACAAACAAAAAATTTCGATTTTTTTCATCCGCCTAGTTGTTATTTTCATTTTCCTTTGAGCATATCGACAATTTAATCATCCGTCTCTTCCTCGTATCTCAATTTTAGTTCACGAATCACAGGACTTTCGACGTATGATTGAACGAGCAATCGGCTTTATAGCGGAGCTAAAAAACGAAGCGGACCCGCGGGTAGGTCTGGTGTTCTCAAACACGGCAACTAGTCTGTTCGTTTGGTTTTATCATTATCGTTACGTTTTTTTCTTCTTCTTCTTTTTTTTTTTGCGATTTTTGTTTCTCGTTTCTTTACTTCCGTTTCGCATAATTATTTCCTCTTGGGTACCTCGGTGTGTCACGGTGTGTGAGCGTTGTTTTATTTGTTACATTCATCTCGGATTTGTTTGATGGTTTATTATCTCAAATTTTCCACGAATGTTTAAGTAAATGGCTATCAAGTGTGTCAAAGTATTTATTTTATGTATACGTGTCTTTCGCTCTCTCTCTCTCTTTCTCTCTCTCTCTCTCTCTCTCTCTCTCTCTCTCTCTCTCTCTTTCTCTCTCTCTCTCTCTCTCTCTCGCTCTCGCGCTCGCTCTCTCTCTCTCTCTCGCACTCTTTCTATCGTTTTTATTAGCGTTCTCTTTCTCACAGTGTACGGGCATGTGTCTGTGTTTTTTCTTTCTTCATTTCACGTGTTGTTCAGTGTGCGTGTGCTTATGAATGTACGTGTGTGTGTGTGTCATTCTAAGTGCTGATTTTCCGTAGGAGAATGGCGTACGATCTTTCGTGTGTTGGCTTCTTTTTGACCAAACGTCTTCTCCGATATTCCTTATCGTCGTCATATATTATCATTAAATATCATTAGCACTATATAATATTATATCGAAAATAACGGATAATACAACACGTAGGGAATCGAGGCTCTCTTCAGGGGCGGTGGGTTTGGATTTTTTTTGGGGTTTGTGTGGGACTCGTGGTATTCTCTTTGCTAATTGTTTTTCCTGTTCTTTCAGAGCTCGAAGATTAATATTATTGTTATTATTAATATTAGTAGTAGTATTGTTATTAGTATATCCTTGCGGTATAGGGTTTCGGGTTAGAAGGAATTTTGGTATATCAAGCTGTGATGGGGGGTGGGGGGTTGGTTGTTTGGTTGCTAGCCACTACACTAGTGTGAAGGGTCTAGTGCGCTCGTTTCTTAATTGGGAAATCACGGGGGTTAGTGGGAAATCTCATTGAGATCGATCGTCGAAAGATTGTCGCGTCTTCGTGGCTGACACGAAAGGATTTTTACGATTAGAATCCACCCGTATTCCTTTCACCGTTTAGACGAGATTCTGGTCAAACGGTGGGTGAATTTATTGAATTACCAATGTCAAGATACCAGCGACGAATAGGCGAAAATCTCTAATCGCGATCGATGTTTCGCGAGTGATACCATTTTGGAATGAGCGGCTGAGTTTAAAGTTACATGGTCTCCCCACACATGTGCGTACAACGTGAACAAAGTATTTTATACGAACTGCCTAAGTTTTTATTTTTCCTGCTAATCATTTAATTACGGTTATCCGGTTGAAATTGATTTTGTTTTTGCTTTTAACTTTTTTTCTTTCGTCCCTTTTTTTTCGCGTACTGTTGTTTTTTTATCTGACGTGTTGGTTTTGAATACTCTTCTGTGTATCGACATTTTATGTTCTGTCATTGTTGCTGCCGAACGATGTCATTTACGATTCTCAAAGCCTCACCACGTACGTTCGGTCGGTCCTTGTACAACGAATTAATCGTTATTGACGGAACGATAGAGTAATTGGGGCAGTCCTGTTGTTTATTATTAATCACCCCGATAATTAATTGTCTATGAGTCTTGTTTATCGCGTTTTTGTTTCAATCTCTTCCGGATTCGTAATGTGGAGGTTTTTGATAAAAAGGGGTTCGGAGAACATCGGCGTTGCATTTATTTTGCTTCTTTTTTTTCGTCCTTTCCTCTCAATCATAGTTGCTCGTATCCCTCTCTCTCTCTCTCTCTCGCTTTCGCGCACTCTTGGTCTCACATAGCGAAATACTCACTTTGCTTATTAGAACGGACTGGCTTGGATACAACTGGTAGAATATAAGTGTTTTTGTCTGTGTACGTGTTTTAGTGTGTTTTTTTTTCATTTTTCTTTTCGTTTCACATACGGCTATTATTTCGATATAGGTAGGTAAGTTAGTATGTAGTTGTCGACACACAATTCAATTGGTTACTGGGCATTTACTGTTTATACTGTTAACTGCATGTTTAATTGTTTAATAATTAATAATCGTTAATTGTAGTTTAGTTAGTTTTAGCTATTACTTAGCTTCTTTTTTTTCCCCCTTCATTTTCCTTCTCATCGATAGTTATGCGGTTAAAAGACTATGCTTGTAATGGATGATCGATGAAGAGCCTGCTCTCGTGTTCTCTACCCTCGCGTTTTCGTTCCACCTCCGAGATATTGAAAATCTCATCCGCAGTCGTGAAAAGCGGGTGAAACGAGAGTGGAAAGAAAACGCAGGGGGGAGAAACACGAGAGAAATTCGTTCACCGATCGTGGGTCGCGTCTGAATGGGAAGTGGGAGAGACCATAGTACACATATATATTTATTGTAAGTATACTTATCGCATAATAATTGCATTTAATCAATATTACGTGTGTGTTATCGGTGTATAGCAGCGTTCCGAACTCCTTGCATCAACAAAAAGATCCATGTTGTGATGTATGTACCCGCTAGGTACATCAGCGATTAAAGCGACGGGTCATTTTGGAGTTTTTGTGGTGGATTACTTTCTTGGTATATTAGAGAGCGTTCGAGTGTACGAGTGTTTAAAGTTCGCACGAATCAACGAACGATACGAACGATGCGATCATCGGACTCCGATCGAGTTTTGGCCCGCGCTGCGAGGCAAATCCGTGACGATTAATCACGAGAGAAAAGAGCCATCGTGAACGTTTCCTCATCTCGCATCTACGCGGATTAACCTCATCGCGGCAATTCGATCGAGTCCTCTCGCATTTGGTCATCGCGGTCGTGAGGCGTACGTTACTTTTAGGCTTGTTTTCTTGTTATCATTCGTGGGGTTGTCCACGAGGCGTTATCCGGTTGGGTCGATGGGTACGCATACGGGGTGATAAAGGGCAGCGGGCGAGCACCGATCTGGCTTTGGGTGGGCGTTCGGTCTATGTCGGGCCCCTTTGTATAATTTTAGTTATTTTTTTTTTTTTTTATTCGTATAAAATCAACACTGAAGGCACATTCTATCGGACGAGTCGGCCCAGTGTGTGCTGTGAGTGAGATTTGGGCGCGGAAACCGTTTGGCTTTACATTTTTTTTTTTTTTTTTCAGCTTTGACCCAACGTTTGGGTCGCCGCTTTCGCCGAACCGCCCGGCAGCCTTATGCACCCCCGACCGTGCGACCGGGGAGCCCGGCCATCGATGATCACCGAGTCACGGAAGCGAGAATTGGTGCACGAGGAAACGGATTCCTGGCGGGAGAATGGTCGACTTTTCGTTGCTTCCTGTTTTCAAAGGATTCGTGGGATTGTGGGACGAATTTTGTTCTTTTTTTTTTTTTTTTACTTCTTCGTGATCGGGGATCCTTACGGATCTCGCGTGTCCGTGGCTCGGCCTCGTCGAATCGCTTGGCTCCGTGTCAGCGCGTCTTCACATCAGCCGGCGAAAGCGGCCGGTCTCCGCGCGAGAAACTGTTACTTCGTGTGGCGGTATTTTGATCCAGTTGCCTTCATCTATTGCGTCGGGTTTTGGGGGTCTGTATCGCATTTTTCGTTTTCAGTCGAAATGGCTATTTCAAAATTGAGAGCCGGATCGAAGCTCGCACGTGCTTGCCCGAGCGAACATAATCATATACGCGTTTATATACACATACAATTTCGGTACGTTTCGGGTCTTGTAGGGTGGAGAAGGGCGAGTGTTGTGTAGGTCAGTTTGTAGATTGGAAAACTCGAAGGTACGCTATGATATCCAGGCATTCGTTATCTCGAGTCCATCGACGATAATCATTTGTTAATTATCGTTTCCGCATGGCTTTCTCTTTCTTTTGGTCTTGGTCGACGGTCAATTTTCATACAAATAAACAAGTCTCGTTCGAAAAGTTTGCTGGAAAAGCGATCCGGGAAGTCATCGAAATCGCTTCTCTTGTCTGTGCAAATGCTGACGCATTCTTATATTGATTAACCATGAATTACACTCGCGATAGAATTTCGCTAAACGAAGGATTGAGTTTAAAACATTGTGCTGAACCATTTGAGGACCATGAAGATTTGAGAACGTCAACGTTTTTCTTTCGCTCATTTGATCTCTTAGGTGTCTTCAGCGTCTTCGGATATATGATACTCGTGATGGCTCGAGAAACGCGACGTCGGAGTTTTCAATCGTGTTTCAGGGAAAAGTGAAGAGCCTGCGTGTAAAAGTGCGCACGAGCGTGTGTAAGTGTCTGCGTATGTTTGCGTCGGTGGGATCAGAATCGAGCGGCGTTATTTTTTTTTTTTTTCGCATTAATCTTACGTCACACGACGTTACTCGTTTCGTCGCGACGTTATTTATCTTCTCGTTTCATTTGGATAATACAAAGAAATTTCGTCGGGGAGGTTAAACATCGTTGGCTGATTGGAGGAATCCAAGAATACAATGCGATCAGCGCTTCATCGTTTGCCGAAACGCTACTTGGCCGTTTTTCTTTTCTTTCTTTTCTCGTCCTACTCGTTTAATAGAAAGATTTCATTGATCATCGGAGCTCGTTGCAAATAGCATATAATAAGTTGCCTAGCCGGTTCCCTAACGTAATTGTGTCTTTGCACCCTCTGACAAACGGCAAACTAACAGTCAGATGTACAATAATTCACTTCTCTAATTATTTAGTTTTTGCTCCAGTGTCTCTAATTCTTTTTCACTGGTCGAATTCGAACCGAACAAACGACGCTGGGATTGTCCAAAGGAACAAAAAAAAAAAACAAAAACAAAAACAAATAGACGAACAAACAAAACAAATGAAAAATAAGGAAAAGTGACGCGGATTCTTGGCCGGCTGATTCGCAATATTTTTTTTTCGTTTTGTTTCTCGTCGTTTGTCGATGAAACGCAATCACACGATCGCACGATAAGAACAAAGTCGAGCCGACCCGATCGGCGATTTTCACTCTCGTATTATCCTTACTTTAGCAATTATTCATGAAAAACACATGATAAATATCGACTATTGGCAGAAATATCGAAGCGTGTCGAAACGCCACGGGATCTCCTATGCATTCTTACTATTATCTCTCTCTTTTTTTTTTCTTTTAATAAACAGCATGATCAAGAAAAATTAGCTAGCTAATATGAAAAACTTAAACTCAACAATTGAACGGCTAACACCGGGGAAGAGGTCGCGACGCGGCATTCACGCACGTTAAGATTCAACCTGTACTTGTTTTTCTTTTTTTTTTTCTTTCCCTTTCTTTTCGTAAACTCGTTTTTCACTATTTTATACTGGCTAATAATGTGGCGGATCTTGACGACGGACGGCATCCGGTGTCGCGCTCGATCTTCAAAAAACATGTGGTCAAGAGCGGGGAGGTTGAAAACTTTGGAAAAAAAATCATTCTTTCCTCTGTTATACTTCCAACGTTCATAAAGCAATATCAGTGGCCAATCGTGCACCCCTAATCGTTTTCGTATTTTGCAATCACTCGCGAACAACTGTTTCTGCTTGTCATGCGCGGGAGCGCGCGTTATCATTCAATAGATTTCCGAAATTAAAACCAGTTACGAGGCCATGACTGAGAAAATTGTACGGTTGTTGCTTCGCAATCCACGAGGGGGTGGATCAAATTTCTCGAATGCGCGAAAGTAAAGTGGATGCCGGAATCGTGATTTCCTGTAACAGTTGCTCTCGAGGGAAGAATCAAAATCGAAAATCTATTTGGATCTTTACACCTCGAGTCATTCGAAATTACGATCAGCAGTCGAAAAACGGGCTTGATTGAATCTCCGTTACATTCATTGCTCTTTACCGTAGTTGAAAACTCAAGGGCAATTTTTAATACTCGAACGATCGATACGTTCCAAGTGGCCGTTAGGACTTTTGTATTGTGATGAATTGTCGAATTGATGGGGCGGGGGGTGTACAATGGCGTACAGAAAGGTTAATTATTCGTCTCAGCGATGGACGATTCGGGTCGAAGGGGTATCGGGTCGCGGTGTATCATCGCGTAAAGAGTTTGTTGTTGTCGTTGTTGATCATGCTTTCTTCGTGTAGGTGGTAGATTACATACAGGTTTTGAGGAGTCAAAGGGGCAGGGGGGGGGGGCGCAGGGTCGCGGGGATTTGCTCAACCGTTAGCATAGAGTTCCAAACGCTTTCTGGTTTACAGACATTTAATATTAAACAGATCAATCAACTATGTCATCGTATTATACCGCTAGGATAGTTGATAAGTATATCAATAATATAATCATATCATTAGTCCACTTAATTCTGCTTGCTTTATTTCCGTGTGTACCTGTAC
This sequence comes from Ophion ventricosus, assembly GCA_963932345.1. Lineage (NCBI taxonomy): Eukaryota > Metazoa > Arthropoda > Insecta > Hymenoptera > Ichneumonidae > Ophion > Ophion ventricosus. Next base: position 16,317,913 of record OZ010715.1, on the reverse strand, counting down.
GTGTGTTTGTATCTGTTCGTATGACTGTCAAGTGCCTCGGGGAACGTGTTTTTTTGACTGCTGTTTATTTTTTTCTTATATATATATGAATATATATATATATATATATATATATGTATATATATATATATATATATATATATATTCTTCCTTTGCTTTTGTTAAAACTTCCTCTTTAATCATCATCATTATAACGCGTTCGCTCGTGTCAGCGGTCTCGTCTATAATATCATTGTTAAACCTAAATCTTTACTTAATATCTAAACGTATAAATGATGGGTAAGAAACTACCGCGCTTCGCAAAAGAATGTTGTTTCCACACCGGAACTCTTTGCCTTTATTTTTCATTTATTTATCTTTTTGTTCGTTTGTTCGATTTTACGGTAACGTGCGTATATATCTTCGCTCAAGCTTTCGGCTATTATCTCATTCATTCGTTTGCCGAAACGATTATTCGGCATAATCGAAAGAGTTTTTGCGTCCTCTATGACTGTTAAAACTTTTATGCCTCGTGTTGTTTTTTTTTTTCCCCTTTAATTCGTACATACCGCGACGAGAGTCAAACTGATGAGGAAACGAAGAAATAGAAGATCTTGGTGAGAACTAGCTGCCGGATCGTTCGTTTTTTTTTCTGAGGAATATTCAACGATCGTAGTTCAGCAAGTTTTCTGTTTTTTTTTACGCTCCTTCTTTTTCGCTTTTCCTCGCTCACTTTGTCTATCAACCGCGCTGATACTTCTCGTCTCGTGTGTGTATAAATGCGTGTGCGTATATGTGTGAAGGTGTGTTTGATTGTTTTTATTAATTAAAAATTTTTAAAAATGATTTTCGTACCGGCACGGAATATTCACGCGTTCGGGAAGTGGATGGTTTTTTCAGCCGCCATTATACAGGTGGCTGCTTTAAATGGTTTTATCTCACTTTCTCTCGTTCTCACTCTCTCGTTCTCTCTTTCAATCGCTCTCGCTCATTGTCAATTATCATCTCTTCGTCTCTCCTGAATTATTATATCGTTAATTGCGTTATTAATCCTAGGTCGTACCAATTAGTCAATTTATCGTTAGGTATAATTTAATTAATCAATAATCTTAACTCTTATCTGATAATTATATTATCGTTAGGTTGGTTTATAGTTTCATTAGGTTTTTTTTTTACGGTAACACGTAAGGACTGGAAGCAAAAACCTTGTTCGAGGTCTCTTTCATTTATGGGTAATGATGGGAATATTTTTTTTCGTGGGTCGGGGGATCAGGAGGGATTAAAAAAAGTGTCGTCATTGGTCCTGTTCTTTTTTTTCCTCTCACTCTTCCTTTCCAGTGAATTGCTGGATTTTGAGGATATCGAGGATTTTCTGACGGTGGAGGATATCTAGGCGGGGAATGGATGCTGGTACAATTGGAAATGTATTTCGGAACGTTTTTCTTTCTCTTTTTCTTTTTTTTTTCTTTAGTTAGTTGACGATGTCCCGCGCGAAAAATCTGCGAAAATCCGGAAATCGATTAGCGGATCACGTTCTATATTTTACCTATTCGTCAGTGTTTTTCCTGTTGCTTTTTTATAGCTTGCAAAAAAAAAGAAAAAGACTCTGTTATCAATCAACCGATTATTACGTGTAACCTGCACTTTTACTCCCTCTCTATCATTTCCCTATCACATTTCCTCTTTCCCTCCAACTTATTCCCTCTCTCCCTTTCTCTCTCTCCCTCTCTCTCCCCCCCTCTCTCTCCCCCCCCCCTCTCTCTCCCCTCGCTCTCTCTCTCTCCCCCTCGCTCTCTCTCTCCCCCTCTCTCTCTCTCTCTGCTCCCCCCTCTCTCTCTCTCTCCTCCCCCTCTCTCTCTCTCTCTCTCTTTCTCTCTCTTCTTTGCTTACTCTCGCTCAAGCATCTTTGGCTTTCCTTGTTTATTACAACTATTATTATGTAAATACCGTTGGGTGCGTACAATTATTTCGACAATGAATCGTAAGTGAATTATCATTTTGTTTGCGTTTCCATTATTTTATAAATATTGATCTTTTGTTTGCTTGTTTTCTGTCTGTTTGCGTTTTTCTTTTAAATTAATTTATTATTCTTCTTGTGATATATTTATTATTTTATATCGTGGAGTCGGATTTATTGCCCACGACTCTTGGGCCAGCGACCATATCTCGCCGTGATCGTGGCTCGCGCGTGCGCCAATCCCATATTTCTTTCTCGATTGAGTCCAACTCTAATTGATACAAATATCTCGTCCTTATTTATCTCGTATAAGTCGGTTTTTTTCCTTTGTTCATTGATATTGTCACGATATTTAATTGTTGCATATTGAACAGTATCGGGACCCGCCTCTCTCTCTCTCTCTCTTTCGCTCTCTCTCTCTTTCTCTCTCTCTCTCTCTCTCTCTCTCTCTCTCTCTCTCTCTCTCTCTTCCTCTCGCTCTCATCTCAGAACTCACGACGGTCTCACATCGTCCGGTTCGTTTTTATTTCGAAATTACGAATTCTTCACAGACTTTCATTGCTTCCCTTGCCTTTTGTCGATGATTATTTGCGAGGTCAGGTCGCCACTTTCTACGTTCGAAGCGGTGGTCATGTCTTTATACACAGTGCGTTACAGTTAATATTCATTACACCGCGTTATGTATTTCATCTGCTTTCTCGGTTCATGGCTTGCTCGGATCGGTATACGTTTTTTTTTTTTTAATGGATTTTCTCTCATTCATTTATCATATCCATGTCGGTTATGCACAGTATATGTTATATCGTGTATAATATTATTAATAAATATTGCGACTTGTGTCCGGTTTTTCTGTGTCAGGCGATTGCTATGTGTGTTTGTGCGTAAATATATATATATATATATATATATATATATATATATATATATATATATATATTAATATACACATACGTAGAAAAACTGTCGGTTCGGGCTCGGGCGGTAATGCGGATCGTTGCTTTTGCTGTTGTTGCATTAATGACGATGTTAACTCAAATGTTATCGTAGGTTGGTGTATGGTTGGGGGGAGCGGGAAGTTTGCAGTTGTTCTGATATCTCAACAAATGTTTTCTCGAGAATGTTATGATTTTTTGATTCGGCGTTTTCTCTTTTTGGCTGTGGGTTTCGGTTATATTTGCGCGCACGTTAACATACACGTACATATATTTCAATCGAATCAGCCGTTAAGCTATTGCGAATCTGTGTGTGTGTTCCGGTGTATCTGTGACTAATCGTTGCTGTACAATTATTACGAATTTTCTTTTTTTTTAAATTCTTTCTTCTTTTTTCAAATTGTTACTCGTGCGGTATATGAAAGTGCGTGCGCGCACGCGTCGTAACGAACGTCGACCGTAATGCGACTTTGTGATTAAATATGCCGCCTTATCGTCGTATTATACATATTACATACGCTTGAATATCTCAGGAAGAAAAAAATCGATTACCGAGTTGCGCGATCAGGATTTTTTTTCTTCGTTTTTTGTTTTTTTTTTTTTTTGGATTATTTTAATCGATCGATGACCAGCGAGAACTGGACGAGCTGGCCCAGACGTGCAGCAACTTTTTTTTGTTGGTCTTATGGGCGCGGTCTTTAACGAATCACGCTCAAATTACTAATGCTAACACCGCGATATATATATAATTTTTTTTATTGTTTTCTGTCGACTCCGTATGCTCGAGTACGCGACTCTTTTGTCTTTTAGTAGTATTCTTTTTGTTCTTTCGTACGGTGGTGAATGATTCTTTTTTTTTCTTTTTTCTTAATTACGCCGATTATAGCGGTCCGGAACCGCTGCTGGATTTAACGCGTGCAAAAGGAATGTTTTGTTTACTTGTTTATTTATTTTCTTGCGATCTTCCACGATTTTCGCGGATTTTTTTTCTTCTTTTTATCATACGATGTCGCCGAGACTTTCAGTTGACGGGAATTGTACTGCTATCGCGCGCGTTCACATTTTCGACTCTCTCTCTCTCTCTTTTTCTCTCTCTCTCTCTCTCTCTCTCTCTCTCTCTCTCTCTCTCTCTCCTCTCTCCGTCTCTTTTTCTCAAGCTACTTTTTCCTCATTTTTTCCAGCTGTTTTTTCATATGCTCTCTCAAAGCTCGCTCGCATTCTTCTCGTATTCTCATCGTCGATCAAACACACGGCGAGCATCCCTGATCACGAGGGTGACCCGTCCACTCGTCATCCTTCTCACATGCAGGAAGTGTTTTTCTTTCTTTCGTTCTTTCTATACGCGAAAAAGAGGCTCTACGCGGAGTTTTTAAAAAACGTTTTTTTTTTTTTTTTTTTTTTCGTCGGGACTCTGGGTTTGGGCGGCGAGGATTTTGTCGGGGCGTGGGTGATACTTCGTTCGTCTTTTTTTCTTTCTTTTTTTTTTTTTTTGAGGAATGGGGTTTAGCGCGGGGGTTTTTGGGACGAGGTGAGTTTCGCGGGCAGCTTGGGCGCTTTTCGAGAGAAGATATTTCGCACTAATCACGATTTTTCGAACACGTTGTAACACGAGACTCGGATTTCAATGATTCGTTTGGAATTTGTTTTGTTCTTGACATCTTTTTCTTGATTTACAAAAGAAAAAAAAAAAAGAAAAAAATCTTGTGAATCAATCACTTGCGAGGTTTTTCTTTGGTTTCGTTTCTCACTCGAGTCGTCGCGAATGGCTCGTTAGCCCCGTCGTCGGTGTCATCACAAACAACGAGGATAAAACAATATTCGCGTTTGACAAGCTGCCCGCGCGTCTCCTAAACCCGTCCCCATGGAAAAGTATATACTAAGGCCGATTTTGGTAAGAATACGTTTTTGATCAACTTTTAATTTTAATGTAAGGCGCAAACGTGAAAACTTGTACTTTTTTCCTTGATGTGTCTTTTTTAGATAATTTTTTTTGCTTCTTCTTTAGATTCGGGCCGCAACTGCGAGTTCGTGTTTCAGGCTGTGACTTGTGTGTATATATATATATATATATCATAAAGTGCCTCTGTTCGTGTATATACGCGCGAATTTCGCACGTATTTCGTGTACGTGTGTTTGCTTAAGTATGTGTTGGTTTGCAAATTTTTTTCTTTACGTGTCGATGTAGCGGTGTGCGGTTTCTTCGCGGTTACCGCGACACCTCCGTGTGTTCGGTGTTTTTTTTTTAATCGTACTAAAATTTTCTCTTTATTTATTTCACTTCCCCTTTGTGATTTGTATTCCTCAAAATTGCTTCAAAACCCTTTTTTTTTTTGGTGTGGTGCCAAAATCGGAATTTCCAATCTTTTTGCTTCCCCGTTGTTTCGTGTTGTTTTTCTTTGTTTTTTTTTTCCCATCAAAGTCTCGAACTCTTCTCTCGAGTTACCATCCATATTGTTCTTACTTCACTCTTTTTGCTCGAATCTCTTCATCAATTATTTACGCGAATCATTCGTTTTTTTTCTTCTTCTTCTTCTTTAAATATTATTCCTAACGATATTTGTTTTTTTTTTTTTCATGTTTTGTCCCATTACTTGTCATTTTCGTCTCATGCGCAACTAATAATAGCGTTAAATCATGAGTTTCATAAGCGAACCGAGGAAAAACGCCGGAAAAAAACTCAATCGACGGATCAATCTCGTCGATCGTAGTTGTATACATTAACATTATACGTTTTATAATATGGTCAAAGTTCGTCAAATATCGTAATGCATTTTATCAAAGTAGACAGGTTTTTGCTCAGTGTTCTGATCCTCCGAAATTGTCGGATTTTCGAAATGGCGCTGATACATCTTTCGTTTTGTATACTTATTGTTGTATGGAGTTTGCATAAAAGTATCGAGAAACAAAGGCGTTCCATCGATGAAAGTTCGTTCGAAATTACCGATATTTATTTCCAAAGATCGAAACGTATTTAAATCGGATAAGGCATGTTCATTTGAAGATCCTTGCTCCGATCGTGCATCGTTCGATCCGCACTAAATGAATTTTCGCGTTTTTTTCTTCTTCTTCGATTTCTCATTATTAGGAAAAGATCATTATTTGTCGGTAAGAGTGGCAATCTATTGCAATTGAATCCGGCTTGTGTGAAAAAACGAAAGAAGATTGAAAAAATGTCGCGTCACGTTCACGAGATTCAGTGATTGCGTGCGCACGGATATTCTGACGATATGGATTACTCTCGGGAAATCTGGCGATTTCCAACGAGATTTACTGGACGATAAATCTGGTTGTCGGTGTGCAGACACTATTGAGGTTTTTTTTTTTTTTTTTTTTCAAGTGTTCAATAGTTGCGAACGTAAAAGTGTGATCGGAAAGAATGAACGCCGTTTCCACGACAACCGGAAGTTCAGAGCGATGAGCCTAATAAGTACTCGCCGTTACAATTGGTGTCTCGACTCGGAGCCTTTTTTTTTTTTTCAATTACGTATACGCACGTATATAGTCGCTACCGACGTCGGGACGCAGAAAAACAATTCCCACAATCTTTACAAGACGTTCCTGCCGACCACGCACTTTCTTTTAATTTTTCATGCTCCTCCGCATGGCTCTTCTCTTCGAAATGACTTCTTTTTTTTTTTGTCTTGTTTTCGTTCTCCTACGTACTTTTGATTCGTCAAATAGTCGTTGATCGTTGAAAACGTTGTGATAGAATTACTTCGAGAGTTTCGTAGTCGGCGTCCGTACACCCCGTTTACCACCTCATTCCCGGAGGGTCATTATTTTTGCGATATTATATCTCTGAGGACCTTAAACTCAACGCCGCGGCGCTCTAGCTCAACATCCTCACACATCAACGTAGTCGCTTTTGTTTTATATATATATACATATTTATGTGTTGCTGCTTGTCTAGTAGCTGCTGCTGTTTGCTGCTCACTTTCTCACCTCGTTCGTTTATCTAATGATCATTATTCTTAACTTTTACTATTATCTAATATTAATTTACGTAATATTCTAATCGACTGCTTGTTGAGACATGTGTCCAGCTATATGCCCGTTATAATTCAATACGTGGATTCTCTCCTTTGCTTTATTCTTGTTCGTACTTCACTTTCATTCTCAATTTTCAATTCTATATCTTCAATTATCAATTAAGTGTTTTCGTGTTTATGTATGTGTGTGTCTGCGAGTATCAATGAGTGTGCGTGCTGTTCTTCTTGTTCTCGGATGTTTCTTGGTTTTTCTTCTTCTTCTTCTTCTTCTACATCAATCGTTTGGCCGATTGGGGTTTCCACGTGAACGATGAATCTGAACATTTCTTTCTTTCGTTATATCTCGTTCTTTTTTATTAAAAAAAAAAAAATTGATTCGTTGGCTCTCGAGCTCATTCGTCCGATTTGTCTTTTCACAAGTGAAGAGCTGTGCATACTGATAAAAATCAATGATTCTCGTTTAAGATCGAGACGATCCACTTTCTTCGATCAATTGCTGTTCTTTCTCGTTCTCTCGCAAATGTTTGATATTATTTTTTTTTTGTTCCTCGTCCTCGCCACTGAGACGACCGACGGAGCTTCGTACCTTCATTATTCTTCATTTTTTTAAAAAGTATATTCTCTCGCTCTCACTCAAATTTAGAAACTTATATTCACAATCAAGATTCACTCACTCTCTCTCGCGCGCTCTCTGTTTATTCGTTTATATGCGATATCATAATCATTATCATTATCATCATCATTATTAATGCCGAAAGATCTGCCGAAAGTATAGGTGCGATCGAAAGGAGGGTACTTTTTTTTTTTTATTAAACGTAGTAATTTTTTTCTCTTCTCTATCCCTTACACTTAACTGGCCTATAATTTTTCTTCATCTTTATTTAATCTCGTATCTTTTTCTTTTTCTCACGATTTCGTTCTTTTGTCACCTTAATTTATTTCTTATTATTCATCTTTACAATATATGCGGACCTCCCGGTAGGCAAGGAGGTCGGCTCTCTCTGTATAATTTCTTCTTCTTCTTTTTTTCCCTTAATTTATTTTTCTCTTGATTTATCTCTCACACGTAATCAATCGTACCACTTCACTAGTATGTCCGAAAATTAATTTTGTCTCTTTCACTCTGATCGTCTTGCTCTCCACTTTTATCAAACATGCGCCCAAGCTTTCGTTCCGTTGCCCTTTCCCTATTCTTTTCTTTTTCCCTGAACATTATTTACACTGCCCAGACTCGGCTGTCCGTGAAGCAATTCTATCAAATGATCGTTTTTCTCTTACATATACTTTCGAACCGAATTTCATTGGAAAACACATTCCTCGGAACAGTCCCGCGACCCAACGCTTCCGAATTAAAAATCTTTCTGCGAGCATTTCACTGAATTGAAAATTGTTCTGCAAACAGTTGTGCGGAGCGACAACTCTGCCTACAGTTACGAAATATACGTCTACCGAGGAGTACGAGATTGGTGCGCCGCGCTAATTTTCCCCGTTGCAGTTTTCATTCCAGACAATCGGCTGAAGCTGCAATTCCAAACAGTTGTTAACGGAATTCAAAAAGTTTTTTTTTTTTTTTTTTCAAAAAGTTGCCTCGTGGGATCGCAGTAGCGGAAATACTATTTTCCGATAAATTCGATCTTCGAAAGAGTCGTTTGGAATTGCTTTACGAAAAATCACGTCCGGAGTAGCTGCAAATGTGTATTCCGTGTCTTCTTCTCTCTTCCACCTCTTGCTTTCGTATTTATATATGATCTCTTTTTGCAAGCACACAATGCTACGTTACTCTCATTCATCAATAACGTTCACTCGTATTACATGTTCCGTCTTCATCTTCTCTCTTCTAGGATCGTTTTTGCGCCGAACGTCTCACGCCCGTTTTTCTTTTGGCTCCGAACTCAGTCCGTGAGAGTTTCGTAAAAGCTCTCTGGCCGTTGACTGATGATTTTATTCATTTCTCGCCAATTCGAACAATACGCGTTGTTGCTGCTGTTGCTGCCTTCCCTTTTTGTTTTCTATTCCTTTCCTTTTCCAATTATTATCTTGAAGTGAGATCGCGAGATCTTTGGCTTCAACGACGGTCGCATCAAGGACACTTGGCTCCCAACGTATTACTGACATCACGCACAATTTTTTTTTCCCCTCTTTTTTTCCCCTTAATCGAAAGAAAAGTTGAACAAACGAATTAAAGACATTGTCGCAACCCCTATCGAATAAAAAAAAAAAAAAAACCCGTGAACGCTTGGCGCGAATTGCCGAGAAGAATGGATTTTTTTTTAAGCGATTCTTAGCAGTTGTCTCCGAGACCAAAAGCATTTGTGGCTTTTGCCAATTGGGAATGATCGAGGATGATTGAACGATTTTCCAAATTCCCGTTCAACTTTGACGTGGATTATGGGCGCAATGCTTGTGGCGAACATTGCGATAACGGACCTGAGAGTTTTCATTGGAAGGATATGAAGAGCTGGAGTATCGACAGCCTCTTCATTTTTTTTTTCTATGTGCATACATTTCATCAATGTATGATAAATTTTACGAGCTTTGGTGAACAAGTACAGGAGTATCGACTGTGCTTGTATCAAGTATGTATGTGTAATACGCAGTGAATTTATATAGCCGGTTGTATCGAGCGAATAAGGAAAATCGCTCGTTTCATCCTCGTTGATCGTTTCGTTATTTAAAGATTTATTTCTCTAGCTGAGCGCGCTTGTGGTAATAAATGATGAATAAATAATAGATGCTACACTCGTAGGAGATCGGAGTAGTCGACGATCTCGCGGGTGTATATTGCCTGTAAATAAAATGTCGTAGACCAAATCGTAGACCATTTTGAAGAACTTTGTTCTTTTTATTTTTTGCCCTGGCAACGTGAGACTATTCGTTAGAGAAACCGATTCTTCTCGGCAGAAACGGAAGGTCCTCGCGCTTCACGCGTTACCTCAATCGCGCCTCAAATCCTTGCGCAAACTTCTTAGGCTCTGTAACGCACACGTTTTATAATGTTTAATTTTGTTTTATTATTGTTACCTTTTTTTTTACGTTTTTTTTTCTCATTTTTTTCTCTCTTTCCGTCGATATATTCCTAAACGTCAATACGTGTTATTGAAATTATCACACAAGAACATATTTTTGTTCACGCGTTATCAACAACCAGTTGGTAATTTATACGCACGACAACGTTGCGTTAAAAGTTTTGTCTTTCTTTTTTTTTTTTTTCTTTTTTTCATTAATCGCATACGCGTCGCCAGTCGTGCGTTCACACACTCTAATCATGCTCCAAAATTTTCGTACTCTCGTCGCAGTCACACGATCCCAAGTGTGTATCTATGTGTGTGTGTGGGTGTGTGCTTGTGTCTGTATTTGTGTGCGTATTCACGTGTGTCTGCCAATTATTAACCCTCTCTCTCTCTCTCCGTCTTCTCACTTCCGGTCTCACATTAAGTTGGCAGTCGCGTATTCGATTTCTTTGTTTTTGTTTCTCTCTCTCTCTCTCTCTCTCTCTCTCTCCCTCTCGGCCGCTTCATCACGGTACAACAGCGAAGAATGAGAGAGAGCATGATAATCGTAAAACTGAAGATGAAAGAAAAATGAAGAAACTAACGACGATCTATAATCGCACCACTTGTCCGCCTTCACACGAAACCTCGTGATAATCCTAAGTACGCTCCTAATAGTCGAGGAATCATTCTCCAATGAACTTACTCCGGTTCTCGATTTCGTTATTATTAATATTAATTCTTTTTTATCACGACTTAATCCGAATCTCGATATCAATAATAATCATAATAATCACCGTAATAATTATAGTTTATCAGTGTGAATGTCCGTGTCCGTGTCCGTGTGTGTGTATTTCTTTCATCTTTAATTGTAATTGTCCTCTCATTTCTTTTCTTCACTATGATTTAATTAATCGTAATATAATAATTAATAGCTTGCAAGTTTTAACGTTAGATACTGTTACTTAATTCTGTGGTTTTTGTTGTTGTTGTTTATTTACGCGCTTAAGTAAATGTATGTATGATTATTAACTTTTTTTTTTACTCTTTCGTTCTATCTTAATCTTCGTCACTGCGCGTATTTTCCGCTACAGTTCCCACGTCCACACACAATCGCCGTGTCACTTAATTATTATTATTATTATTATTATTATTATTAATCCGGGCTCTCTCTCTCTCTCTCTCTCTTTCCCTGGCGCTCTCCCTTTCTGCTTTTAATACATAATCGTACGGGCGCACACGGATACGGCGAGGTTGGACGATCGCACTAAATGGAACAGAAACGCACTCTGGCTTTTATCACTCTTACTTACATTTTTTTTATTTTCAATTAATTTTTTTGTTTGTTTGTATGTTTGTTTATTTTGCGTTTATTCATTCGCCTAAATATTTAAATAGTTTTCGAGGATATATCTTCGCCGTGTTTTCCTGTCTCACTCTCACTTGCTTTTTTGCTCATTCAAACTTCTAATCTTTTACATACACCCACGCACATATATATATATATATATATATATATATATATATATACATGTACACGTATAAATATATTATACATTAATCGCCATTACCTTAACCGAATTTTACTCCTCAGCTTCGCGTTTTTCTCTCTGCCTCCTTGTGAACGCGCATTTCGTTATCTCGTCAAGTTTTGTATTTGTTTTTTTTTTCCCCATTCCATTTTCGCGAAATTCTCAATTTTCGTATTATACAATTGTTTGAAAATCCTGCCGGGATTTTTGTCCGTTGAGTTTGTGCCTTTTCTCACACTCGTTTTGGAACTTTCCTTGCCAATGAGCACTGCGTGGGTGTGTTTTTGTGTAAATGTTTATTTATTTTTTTTAATTTTTACTTTGTGTCGCTGAATGTCCGTCAGTTTCGGGATGGAGCCAGGCTCCTTTAACACGAGAGTTACCAGCAGCCTATGCTTTGGCCACCCATTTGCGGTATCAATCGATTTCTATCTGTCTGTATGGTTCGGTCAGTTATTTTTATTTGACGCTTGTATATCAGTCGTGGCGAGTGATCAGTGTGTCGCACGGTGGATCGTCTATAGTGGTACGCACAATTGCTCGGTGCGATCGATTGAATTTAAACGCTTTATCGAGTTTATTTTTTTCAAATGGTTCCTAAGCTATCTTTCTTTTCACGCGAAACTGCGTATAATTTCGTACGCACGATGAAGTCAGGAAGGTTCGTAACGATCTTTCGTTTGGTTACGAACTTTTCGCGCTTCTTTCGTTTCGTTCTTCTTTCGCGCGATACTGCGATCTAGCGAGATCTTATCAAAGGTAAAATGTATTCAAGCAAATAATGAAATAACGTCAACGATGAAACGACGATTGATTTTTTCGATGACTTTTGTATAATCGATTCACCAACGCGTGAGTTCAATCGACTGCACGACATTGAATATCGATCGGCGAGAATGATCTCGCGAGATTTCCAGTCTCGGACTGAAGTCTCAATTTCCGGATCAAGGGCTAGTGGGACTGAGTTCGGGTAAACAGCTTTTTTTCACGTCGAATCGTCGGTATTTTTTTTTGGTTGCTCGATTCAAATGCGATTTCGATTATATTGCTGCTATTTTTTTTTTTTCAACGACGATAGTACTTTCGGCGTCCAAGGATTATCCGCGATTCGGAGTAGATATGAGAGTCTCGGGAGCGACGATCGATTTTAACGACTTACTCATAAATGCCTTCAACCAGAATCGAATACGATTTTGGGGCATAAGGATTTCGTATTCTTTTTTGTGTCTATTTGGTCTGAATTTACAATAATATCGTTTCATCGAAATGGATGTGAGATATGCTCGTATGCATACACGCGCTTTTTGTTGAGGAAACGCGCAATTATGCCGTAAACAAATTTTGTAGCTGCGATATTTTTTGAATGTTTTTCGATAATCATCTCGATTCGGAAGAATTGCTTGCACAATACCTTATTGACTCTTCGAAAGATCGGCGGATCATTTTTTTAAATCGCCTTTTAATACTTCGCGACGAAACTCTTTAGACCAAAAACTTTAGGCCACCAATGCCAAAATAGATACTTTTAACATGTACATTTACACACGTATTTAGGTGCAAAAAATGTTCGCGTTAGGCCAAAGTCGAGCAGAAGTTGCACCCTTCGTTACAATTTCGATCGAAAATGGTACATCCCACCCTACTAAAAGGTACTTTCTTTTTGCTCGGGACGCTTTGCGTTTAATTTTCATACGCCAGGACCGAAACAGTATTTTATTGATATTATGTATTTATTTTTATTTTACGAGAGACTAAGCAAGCAATCTTCCGAACTGATAATCAATACCCGAAAAAACGCAGCGGGTGAAAAATAAAAATATACTTTTTAAAATTCATTCCTTGGTTTTTTTTATAGGGAAAAAAATATATAGGCCGAAATTTCATAAAAGTTGACAGACGATGGTCAAAATCTTTCTATTCGTCCTGTTTCTCTCTCTCTCTCTCTCTCTCTCTCTCTCTCTCTCTCTCTCTCTCTCTCTCTCTCTATCATTTCATCGCAATTACTATTGTAGTAGGATAATATCATAATAGGAATGGGAAATCATGGTAAAATTAATTTATAAAACATTAGGGCGATGATTATCGGGAAATCGGGCGAAAGGTGTTACAAAGGGGGAAAAAATAAATAAAAGAAAACGAAATTCAATATCTCCTCATTTATTGGTGTGAATAATAAATAAAATAATAATCAATAAATCGATCGATAATTAAAAAATAGTGACTCGTGACTAGGTTAAGACTCACCGCTTGCGAAAAATATATATATAGGTGTTGCGTGTACTGCTTAGCATTCGTAATCCATAAAAAAAATCGCATAACAAATTAGTCAATTGATACGTCAAGGGATACACAGCGCAGCGTTGAGAATGGGACGTAGTGTTGGATCCTTTTAATTGTTTGTTTTTTTTTTCCTCAGATCGTCGAAAGGTTAGAGGATGAATTTTGAAGTTTGTCGTAATATATTTTTTTTCGTTTTCACGACAAGTCAGAAGAACGAGGCAGCTGCGTGAGACTAAAAATTATTTTTAAAAATTGTTTTGTGTTCGTGCGTTAATTTAAATTAACTAAATGCCCGAAGTTAGCGATAATAATGAGAAATCAAGTTACAATTAAATTATAATAATAAATACAGGAGACTAATGTGACATTAGTATTCGCACGTATTAAAAATAAAATGATGTTAATCATTATAATAATAATAATAATAATAATAATAATAATAATAGTAATAATGAAAATATTCATAAAAATAATCATACAATAATACAAGGCATATGATATCCGCATTCTAATATATAAGAATAAACTAAATTCATTGAACCCAAAATAATGTATAATTATAATAGTCGGGTATTTATTCGTTTGTTGATATCTACAGGGATTTTATCTTATCTTTTTATAACTTGGCTAAACGAAAAATGTCGGACGATAAAACCTGGATCGAGGTTCGTCCACGATATATTGTTTACCGCAACGCGAACGGGTACTCAAATAATTAACCGGGAGTTTCATAATGAGGGAAAAACGTTTTCATTTCATCAAGGACTGAAGAAAAAGACAAAAAGAAAAAAACTTTCGCCACTGCATTCTCGTCGTCATACTTTTTCAAAATCTAATCCATATGTATGTATACATATAAATATTCATATGTATATATATATATGTATATATACATATCTTTTTCTTTTAAACTTTTTTTACGTATAATCTAGGGTAATCGTTACGTAACCATGTCTCTTATATGTAGTCTCCAAGGACGCCTCCTGTACGCTTTCACTCCCCGTGCAAAAGTCCCGTTGCATTGGGCTTCCTTGTGATTCTCCTCGAAATCATTCTATCCTGTTTTCGTCCTAGACCTCATCGTGAACTTTCATTTACGCACGCATCACCGATTCGTACGCGAAATTTCCGCCTCATTTGCGACTAACCTCTAATCTCCTAATTAATTAATCGCCTACGAGCTACAACGTTTACCGATACAAGACTGCTTTTTTTTCTTCTAATTTATTGAAAATTTTGATGCGTTCTCTTGCGATCTCGAATCCGCGTTCTACGCGTTAATGACCTCGTCGTCGTTCCACCTTGGAATATTTTTATTGAAAATTCTCGGTTCTGTCCATAAAAAACAACAAAGAAAAATCATGGTTTGCCGAACTTTTTATTTTTTTTGAGTCAAATAACGCACTTTTGCAAATTTGTTTGATCGCGTTTGCAACGAAAATCCGTCGTCGATTAAACACATTGCGAAAGATGCGTTCTCTTGCCTCGTTCGCGGATGCTTCAACCCGATGCCGTTTCAACTTTATTCGGCAAAGGAAGGAAAAACAAATCTACTCCACTATTTTGTCCTCCTATCAGTCCCTAATGTTCCCTCCTCGGCAAAATTATCGTTTACTTTCGCTGTTGCAAACAAAGATACTTTATTAATATAAATGTAAACATAAATATATACATGTATATATATATATATATTTATGTTTAATTTCTAGGAGTTTTTTTTATACTTCTTCTATGTACAACTTAAAATATATAACGCGTTGGTTCTCCCGAGAGTTTCATCGCAGTAGCTCGCTATTCACTTCCGTAGAACACATCGTTGTCTTTTATCGGAGACACGATGATAACTCCTACAATTGATCCAGTCACGATAATCCGATGCGTTCCGCGTGTCGATGTAAGATATAATTGGCCAGGAGTGCGGTAAAAATGTTTGGCCCGATACAAGCTGCGTGTCGGTCCGCAAGATTTTTCCGCTCCGTATTGCACGCGCACCTCGATCTCGTGCTGCTGGCCAAACGACGCGAAACGAAGCGGCGATTGTCGACGATTAGTTTCGAGTCGTTCGCGTTCGTACACGATCGATCATCGACGAGTCTCGTTCGATCGTGTGAGAAAAAAAAAAAGAAAAAAAATGACTCAGCAAGATCGAGGCGCAAGAGAGCTTGGGATATTCGATGGATTGTATAAGTTCGAGATCAATTGCCGAAAACAATACCGTGTCTCGCGAAATTCTATCCGAATGCGAGTGTGAGACGAAGACTCGACGAAACTCTCGGGATTATCTTTGGGCTAGAATGCGACTTCTTAGGATATGACTTTACGGATAATTCGAATGATGCTTTCGGAGAAAAAAAGAAAGCACAAAAAACAAAAGACGAACCACCGAGTTCGATCTTTTCGCCGTTGATGCTCGTAAGACTTGCACGATTTGTTCTCGATCCGATCCATATGTGACAAATTTTTTTACATACGTATTTTCGTTTTTTTTTTTTTCACTTTTTTTTGCGGCATATCGTTCGTTCTCTTATGGTAAAGCTTTTTCGGGCTATAACACGTTAATCTTCTAAACGTAAAATCGCCAGTATACAAGCCTCCTCCGTCCTACTTTTGATAAGAGGTGGAACGAACCTTTGTTGGACGCTGGTGGATGATTTTTTGCACTCGTCAATTCGATCGAGCGTAATGATTACTCGTAACAGACGAATTTTTCTCATCCGTATATAAATCTATGTGTATATGTATATATATCCATGAATACATATGTGTGTTGAGATATATATATATATATATATATATATATATATATATATATACACACACATATATATGATATATACGTATATCGCTCACTTCGTGTCACTCGTTGATCTGTTCAGCCGGATGAGAAGTTCAATCCTCGGTCACTTGAACGACCAAATTTTCTTGAATTCTCTTTCCACGGAGGAGAGAAAAAATCCTGTCACGGATTATCTCATATTGTACATGGGTATTTCATCCTCTCGGCGTTGCTATCCTCTTCGTAGGCCTCGCCGATGACGATGAGCCGTCGTTTTCTTGTCTCGTTGTTCCATTATCATAATCGTCTTCTTCTACTTTTCGTTTCGACCTAACATTGTTTCTTTTTGTTCACGTTCCGTCGCTGCCTTTCCGATTTGGCCATCATGACGACATGCCACGAGGATCGATCAGCTGGTCTCCTCTTGTCCGTCGTAACGCCGAAATTGATCGCTCTCTCTCTCTCTCTCTCTCTTTCTCTCTGGCGGTCTCGTTACTTCGATATGTTACTGACGATATCCGGATGCGTGTCGCGGCGAAACGTTCCAGTCGCCATTACCCCCTGCCCTCTTCTTCCGCGTTAATTTCACGTGCGATCACCCGGGCGGATTTCTACGCTGATTGAAAGCTGTTCATCTCATAGACGCGTCTCCTCGATAGTCTTCGGTACAAAAAAGATTCAAGCCACGCACGCCATTACTCAACGTTCGTTCGTCTCCGTTCGTGTGTTCTTCACGTGGACTTCATCGTCTCGTTCCACCGTCCGTTTTGCAAATTTTTTTTTTTTGCAACTTTTGTGTGTGTGTGTTTTTTTTTGTTCGAACCGGGCTTACCACGCGGAGCAGCAGCGCAGCGCCTGGCTGCGGCTTCACTCGAGCTGCTCGAGAAAATTCGGGCTCTTGAAGTAATCCGGCACCGAGTCGTCCAACCTCGAGATAACCTTGTAGATGGATTTCTTCCACGACTGCTCCGTATCCTTGCCACCCTGTATCGCCTTGTAGAACTCCTTGAGCGTCTGCTCCACGACGTACCTGAAGTTTCCGGGCACCTGAACGAGCGAAAAAAAAAAGAAACGTAACAGGGTTAATACGGTTGCGACGAATGATTGGGTATTTTTGCGCGGTTTCTTTTTTTTACTCTCGGTTATTTTTCTTTTTCATTCTTTTGACATGGACGAAGATTATCAAGATTGCCATATTTCGTAACGATTCCAAGATCGGAAGGTTTTTACGCTCAACGAGGGTTTCGGCAGCGAAAAAAAAATCGTCTTCCCAGTTGACGATTGGAGAAAAATCTGATTTAATATTTGTTAGTGGCGTATCCACTTTTTTTGGAGTACTCCATTTTTTGAAATT
The DNA here is from genome assembly GCA_963932345.1 of Ophion ventricosus. Taxonomy (NCBI): domain Eukaryota; kingdom Metazoa; phylum Arthropoda; class Insecta; order Hymenoptera; family Ichneumonidae; genus Ophion; species Ophion ventricosus. The sequence goes on along the minus strand of OZ010715.1, from coordinate 16,300,124 downwards.
AATTATTATATTTATATATGTATTTTTTTCAGGCATAACAAATATTATTATATTTATATTTTTTGACAAAAGAAATATTATTATCCTTATTATATATTCAACACAATAAATACTCTTATGTATAGATATTTATATATTATTATATTTTTTTTTAATTTGCGGGAAAAGATATATCGAGGTAGTTCGTTCGAGTTTTGAACATTGTCTTCATGTTTTTTTTTTCATTACGGGCCAATCTCGTTCACTTAATTTTTTCAGCTGGAGAAATTTAGTCTCGTTGCGTATCCTCGAGAATCGATGTTCAGCTCGCAACGAGAATGACGCTAACGTTTATTCGGCAAATTAAAGATACAAGATACAAAATGTCACGCGCTCAAATCTCGTACGATCGTTTGTTCGTGATACACGTGTCATGCGTTTTACCGCAGCCATTAATCGTTCGCAAATCAGCAAGCTCGTGAATTTTAGCGAAACAGGGTGAGAAGGAAAGAAGAGACAAGGAACGACAAGAATTTCAAGCAAAATCAAAATTGCGTAAATTAAGGATAAAAATCATTTTAAATAATAAATTGTCAGCGTGTGCGTGTTTTGTGTATTTGCGCACCTGGGGACCCCATACCTCAATGTGGTTGTTGCGGTTGTAGTGAAGATTGAGGACTCGATAAATTTCCGAGTCACCGCCGACCTGCAAGTCATCGGCATTTTTCACGCCCTCCGATACTGCTTGTCTCGCGTATTTCTCCATTTGAATGTAATAGAACTCTCTGCAATCACACAAAGGAAAAAAATGTCATTAATTAACGGCTGCGTTCGAGGACGAAGTTCGAAAAAGGAAGGACGAAATGAAAAATTATGTCGCAGTGGAAGTTAGAGGGATATTTTCATCTCCAAGATGTTCCGTCACCGATCGCGTCGCTCATCAATTCATACAGGCGTACACAAGTACGCGAGAACGTCCGCGTAATTAACGGAGATGCAATACACGTCGCTTCTGTACACACTTATTTTCTCCAAGGATCACGCCAGGGTCTTCGACACAGTCAACAGAGATGTTTGTAGGAGCGTGAAGGGTAGTTTTCGCGTTGGCGTTTCGTAAGTAACTCGAGGTTCTGTGACTTCGTCGTATATGTAAACGCCAGTGATGTTGTGGCATGGTGAGCTCCCGAAGAAAAATAAATGAAAAGGGAAACGTTGCTGTTGTCTCCGGAGGCTTGTGAAGGTCAGAGGTAACATCCGTAAGTGTAAGTTCACCCGGAAACGAAACGAGCTCATGCGCATTTCGCATTGCGCGTATACGAGCGTGTTAGAGATACAAACATCATTTCTTATAAAGGGCCGCGGTAAAAGAGGGGTAGAGAGAGAGAGAGAGTGTGTGTGTGTGAGAGAGAGAGAGAGAGAGAGAGAGAGAGAGTGTGCTGAAAGAAACATTAGCACATAGCGCAAAAATGTCAAAACAGCTACGTGTATGACGACCGCCTCCACGTTGGAGTATAATGAGATAAGAAGGCCACGGAAATTTGCTGTCATCTCTCGGTCGTACTTTATCTGGCCTGCCTTTTTTTCTTTCTTTCCATGTACGCAGCTTGTTAGAGCTCCCCTCGTCACCTTCTTTGCTCTCTCGCGCAAATGGCACTGGTGTACACACATGCACTAATATAGCACGATATCACAGGCTTTAAGCGTGAGTGTCGTGAGAGCACCGGATAGAAGTAATATAAAGAGAGAAAAAAAATGTATATTGCTCCCATTCCCTCTCTCTCTCTCTCTCTCCCTTCGGCAACTTTTAATGTTTACGTTCATTAATTAACGCAGTTAAACAGACACAAGTCACTAATTGGTGGGTAATTAGTAACAGTGACCCGAGCCACGTCTTGACGCACGCAAGAGAGGAAGAGACGCGAAGCAACAGCAGAGAGAGAGGGAGGGAGAGAGAGAGAGAGAGAGAGAGAGAGAGAGGGTTGCGAGAAAAAAACAGTGAGGAAATCGTTGAGCGCGAGGGTGCTCCTCCACCCTCTGCAACCCTTAGTTCAAAGTAGAGGCGCTTTACGAGAGAAAAAAAGGGTGAGGGTGATTGTCGCGTTAAAATAATTTTATGCTCTAAACGTTAGAAATCCGCGTGAAATTAGAACAACACGAGCGACCTATATGAGAAAGGTATTTTTTTTCTTGGCAAAATTTGGACAAACAATCCGAGCGTGCGAAACACATTATGTAGGAGATGATTTGTCGGATGAAAGAGTGCAGCGAGGAAAAAAATTTGAAATTGGAAGAAAAAAAAGGGTGCAAACGCAGCGTTATTCTCTTCTTGAGCTGCTATTCTCCCTTTTTCCCCCCGTTTTTTTCTTCGTCATTGTCACCTGCCATCAAGTTCTTCTGTTCTCCCGCGGGCACTTCCTCGTTTTCTCGGCTACGGCGAGATACGATTCTACTTGGGATTGAGTCCCGGAAGAACTGGGTGCGAGATCGTATTGGAGGAACACACACACACACACACACACAACTAATTCCGCAGGGTATTCTTCGCGCTGTCGACGACGACGATGACGACGACGACGAGACGACGACGACGACGACGACGACGACGACGAAAAGGACGACAGAGTTCCCTTTATCTTGCTCAGAAGAATTTTCATCTTTCTCTTCAGAAATGTATATGCATGATGGGGCCAAAGGATAGGGTGGTGTAGGATACACGCTAATATGCATATATAAAGATTCTGGTCCATCGCAGCATGAACGACGACGACGAGGAATGAAAAAGGGAAAAGGATTGTCAATGGTGCTCTCGATGTGCTTTTTTAATGTGAACAAATTCTCGAGCAATGCAACTTGCTCGGTTCAATAGACGAATAACGATGAGAAATCAAGAGAAAGGATAATGAAAAATAAATGAACGCAAGAGCGCCGCCTCTTTTTACGAGAAATACTCGCCATTGCGGAGTGATACCGACGGAAGTCATTTTTAATATTACTCCTGAATGTGGTCGAACTCACCCGCTGATTTCTCGTTCTATATAAAAGTATATCAGTGAGCAATGTCGACCTGCCGTTGGAATTTGTCGAGAAAAGATGAGACATCGCCAAGTGTGCGTGTATATATATATATATATATATTTATACATCTAGGTGTATTGCTTGCGGTCGATGCATTTTCGTCATCAAAAAAGTTTCGGGAGCAGCCGCTGGAGCCCACTTTTAAGATTGCTTCCGACTGACCGAGCAAGAGACAGTATACCCGAAAAGCTGCACTGTTATATACACACATATATATAGATAAAAGATGGCCCGAAAAGTGACGTTCAAAAGGAAAATCTAGATGCCTCCTATCAATACCTATCCGAATCACCTCCATGTTCTACCATCCTTTTTAGTTTGCGAGAAAAAGGTATCAAAAATGTTTTTTTTTTAGTTTTTCGGTAGCATTGGTTTATTTTTTTACTTTTTGGTACATGTACTTTCCGCTTAGAAGTTTGTAAAAGCAATTAAAAGTCATTTAGACTAGTATAAGTATTTTTTTGCCATCCGAACTTTAGTGGCTGATCCACTTAAACGTTTTTTTTTTAACTTTTGATCAAAATCTAAGGCATTTACGTAAGAGTCTAGTTGGTCGTTTATCTATTGCTTAAATGGGCACGTCATAACGATAACACAAGTAAAAAAAAATCGCGAGTGAAGTGTACACACAAAAGAGAAAAAAATGTTTATTTGTCGAAAATTAAAGAAGATCGTAGAAGATGCATGAGGGTAATTTGAATAGGTATTGATACAAGGCATCTAGATTATTCTTTTCTGACATACGCCACCGAAAATCTCAAAATAACAATTAGAATCGATGACAAGGACGGTTCCGAGATGATACGAGCACATCCTTGATTATTAGATCATTGGACTGGTTTCTTCACACTCTACAAATAACGTCTAGATGTATAAAAAATCCCAAGGAATGTTATATCATCTATTTACGCTGCACCAATTAATCCAACGTCATTTAGCGCGGTTTTTTTTTAAAGGAAAAGGCGTTAATCGCATTGCTGTTGAGTTTAATTACTATTTCACAATTAGACGTAAATAATTCGATCGGAGTGCTTACAGCCTACTATTACGAAACGTCATCGATATTTTTTTTTTTTTCGCACGCTCTACCAACGCAGTATAACACACATTTTTTGCAGTAGCGGCTTTTTTTTTGCTTTGCTAAGGATCGTCGTTAAACTCGTGGCGTTTTCACGTTGTATGGATTATCCGACAGTAGGCTCGTGACGGAGGAAAGGCCAGCCGTCGATGTTTCCGTATAACACTCGATCACGCGAGCGAGAAGAGCGCGTGCACACGTTGCGGGAAAAGGCGCGCGGGTTAGGAAGCGCGATCCGCCGGAACAGATAAAAAAGATGAGAGATGTGAGTCTCTGTACGTGTACATATATATATATATATATATCTACCATTACAGAGGTTCTATGCCGTCATATGTGACTGAAGGGTCGATGCTAACGGGCGCGCGAGAACAGAATCGAGAATCATGATCGGAGCACAGGGAGAAAGTGGATATGTATGTGTCTACCTGTAGGTATCTAGACATAGAGAGAGAAAGAGAGAGAGAGAGAGAGAGATCGCACATACATAAGAGTCTGAAGGGATGACGATGATCTCGTCTCGTCTCGCGCTCGACTCGTTTTCATCTATAAATTCCCGCCCTTATATCCCGATCGCAAATCACCGCGCGCCTAGAACACACACACATTCATGAATATATTGTGTTCGTACGCGCGTACAGATATATACGTGTATACGTGTGAGAGTTGCTCTTACGCTAATTAAGACAATTTCTCGGTGGCCTCTTATCGAATACGCGCGCCCAGAGCTCTTTCGCTTATGCCTACATATATGCGCGTTCGGCAAATCCGGAAGCGAAAGCTCCTGCGCTCCTCGTCACCGATAGGTAAAGGGTGCGAGACCGAGGTGCGTCGGTAATATATGTGCCTATATATATATACATGCACATGTAAGAGTCGTGTAGACGCGAATGCAAGCCCACTGGCAAATGGCATATAGTGAGGAGCATCGTCGCAAGCTCCTTCACCCAACGAACCATATACCTACGCAAAGCTCGAGGCGACCCCCTCGACTCGGCGGGTGTCACCTGCGTCTATAATCCTTACTCAACCACCCATCAACCGCATTAAAACTCGCGTACGTCGAATCGGCAAGTATAGGAGGCGGCAATGTTTCTCTTCCCGCGCACTTATATGCTTATATATATATGTACACACAAGAATGTACGCATATAGACGGATATATATAGATACACATACGTATGTGTGCATAAATATCTTTATGTATAGGCGGAATTACGGAATGCGTATATTGCGCAATGGCACAGAGGAACCTCGAGCGAAGTGCCTAATTAAAACAGACACCCGGAGACTATACAGAAAGCCGGCACGGATATGACGTCCGTGAGACAGTGCGATGCGAGTATTACTATATGTATATATATATATATATATATATATATATATATATATATATATATTGGTGAAATTTCGCATAATACCGAGGCATGAGAGTGCAACGGAGACGTAGCCAGTTCCGTCAACGACAAAAAGCCAAGCCGAGTGCTAGAATTGCCACTTTTCGATCGCACGAAAAGTGCGAGAAGAGCAACCTCGAAATACGAGGCGCGCATATACGCATTCGACTGCATGTTGGGAGAAGAGAGAGAGAGAGAGAGAGAGAGAGAGAGAGAGTAGTGAATGAGAAAAAAAAATGAACTCGAGATAGCTCAGGGTGAAGGGAAAAAGGAATTCGATGTGCGCATCTCAGTGTGCGTGTGCGGGCGTGTGTGCATCAAGGGTGCACGAGGAAACCCGACGACAAAATAAAATAATAAAAAAAAAGCGGACCGCCGGAGGTTGGAGGTGGATGCGAGAGATCTGGGGCGCGAACCCACGAAGTCATTCATTATAGTATTGTATAATTAGGATAATAATAAGCTCTTCAGAGAGCCCCGGGTGTTCTTGCGCACCGTTGAAGCAATGGTAGCACAAGGGATCTCAAAATGGCTATATATGCATTCTCTGATGTGATATCTACGTTGGTAAACCAGCGAGAGACTCCGTAAAACCTGGAAGAGATCGCACTCAGCGCATTCTCCTTCTCTCTCTCTCTCTCGCTCTCTCTCTCGCGCGCTCTCTCTCTCTCTCTCGCTCGCTCTCCCGCTGGATATAGACACATACATATAACGCTCTTTGGAAAGAAAGAGATTTTTGTCTCTCTCTCCCTCTCGCTCTCTCTGGTGACATTCACAAGTTTTAATATCGCACACTTATTTATAACGGGAATCTCACGAAAGGGGTCTGATTATTAGCATCTAATTGTCACAAAAGACCACCCGCGGGCCTCGCTGCTAAAGCATATAAAAGCGAACGCGACCGTCGGAAAGATATAAGGATTAGAGCGGAGACAAATATATAGTTCGTTATCCCGAGACTACACAGGCAAAAGGAAAATGTGTCTTAATTTAAAAAAAGTGTTGAGACTTAGAAATGTCCTTTTTAAAATATTAACGACTACGTTTGGATTCCCTTGTGAAGATTTACAGACTATGAAACACGAGTTGTAGGATTTGGACACTATTGACAACCTGCCGACGATTGGACACTTTCCACGTACATGAATTAACGAGCACGTGCTGCAAATTCCTCATTGGAAATCGGAAACATGCCATGTGATTTTATCATTGCAGTGCCTTGATATAAAGGACTCGAGTAATCATTTTTCCTGGTTTACCGGGTGAAAAGTTTCTTACTTTAATCAACCCGTATACAGGCACAAAAAGAAACGCTTGGAAAAATCACACAACCCTAATTCCACGCTGGCATTTATGATTTTCGAGCGGACACGTGCGTGTTCGTTCGAGCACGTGGATATGAAAAATAGGCACTGACGGTAAAAACAAACAAAAGGACACAATTCGCTCTATTTAAAACGTAATTAAGCTACCAAAAATGTATCACTTTAACGTTATGCAGGGATAAGCCCTTTCGTTTGTCTAGTTGGATCTCCTGGTGTATACACACAGGCGCCAAAAGTAAGACTTTTCGGCGATGAATAAATTTTCATTACGCACCCGCTGGCTCGTATATACATATATTGTGGCATGAGAAATGACGTTGACGTACGGGAAGAAAACCGGCGAGGAGAGTGACTAAGACTGGTTGGTATACGTTGCGAAAGGGTGACTCTCATAACACGTGTGCCCGGGCGTCTCGTCTTACGCCGTTAGACCCGCGGATCCTTTCTTTGCACTTATACATACACCTTGGTATTCATTCAAGGATAATCGTTCCTGCTCCTTGAGCACCGACGAGAGAGACCCTTTGATGACGGTTATGCCAAGTATAGCCGACCTTCGACAATGTGGCCAAGTCTCTCTCCCTTCCTCTCTCCTTTTCCATCGTAGTCTTCCTCAGGGGTGCAAGAATCCCAAGAGACGTCGGCTTTGACCCTGAATTCGCGCGACCCCTCTCATGGCCCAAACGACACGATGGGCATATATATATATATATATTTTATCCGTGTAACGGTTGCTCCGACATTTTCTTACCGAAAACTTTCCCACAGTTTCTCAAAGAGCAGTGGGGAAAGACCTCACGGTCTGGGAAAGAAAGGAGGCAAAAGAACGGGGAGAAGTAACAGCTCGCCAATGCCGGAAGGGGAAGCTTCGAAAATACATAAGAGTCGTGATAGAAGTCGCGCCAAGATTCGCCAAGTCGCAAAGTCTTTCCCCTTCGAGAAGGGCCAAGAAGGGGGGAAAAAACAGATCAGGGCGGGTCTTCTCGTGACTGTATTATTGTCTGATGGAATATTACCAGCGTCAAAGACGAGGGGGATGAGACTCGTCCTGTCGGATAAGTATGACGAGGAACAACAAGGGCGGAGATTGTGGGAAACTGTATTAGGGATATCTCGCGATGACGATGACTCAAAGGAGGAAAAAAAAAAACTCGTCCCTCGTGTTATTCTTTTCGATATCGAGTCTATTAATAAAGCGGGGTCGTCTGGGAAGATTCGAACCGGCCCAATCGTAATACACGTAATCGTACAATGTATGTAATCGGAAGTGATAAAAAACGCGTCAAACTGATGCTGAATAAGAATTATCTTGCCAAATTTACGGTTGCCATTAGATTCAACTGACACAAAAAAAACGGTCAAGTGCGTATCAGGCCATGCAGTATGAAGTTCCATAATTTGTTAGGTATCCACTCAATGGCACTATTTAATCAAACTCAATTACTCTCATGATCTGTGAAATTTGTCGAGCTTTGTCGAAACTATTCCAAGTTTTATTGTGACGAAAACCATCTTTCTTGCTTTTATTGACCGATCCCAACTATTTCTCAGTTATCGGAATGATCGATTAATAAATAAACGAGGAAGCAATCTACTGTAACGGACCAACAGAAGGACGAGCGGTTATGGTGAAGTTACAAGGGTTCGTGCTGACTACGGGTCACTGTAAACAAAGTTCCAACAATCATTTGACTAATCTTAAATATCAAGAATCCGGCGGATTTTTTTTCTACACGTCGTGCATAGTGCCCATCCTTGTGTGTGTACTATCATCGCGCGTATTTGTACAAGGAAGCGAGAGGTGCGAAAGTGCGTTTGCACAAAATTATGTGAAGAAGTAAGTTCGCGGAGCGGAGGAGGTGGAATATGTATATTAGGTACGTTTGCTCGTAAGCACACGAGGGTGATTGTAAGACCTTTATATATATATATATATATATCCGCATTTTATTTTTGGACGTCACAATTCAAGCCACCCTGTATATATTGAATATTGACCCTTGAAAAGTGACGTCCAGAAATAACATTTAGATGCCTCGTATCAATACCTATCACAATCACTCCCACGTATGTAATGCAATCTTTTTTAATTTACGCGAAAAAAAATAATTAAATTTTTTTTTTCGATTTTTCCTAAAACAATGTTTTTTTCTTATTGTGTATATTCTTTCCTCGCCTTTTTTTACTTGTGTTATCGTTATAAAGCGCACTGTCAACTTTCCCCTGACACGTTTATCTCTGGCCACGATTTTGACACACCGGATGAATTTTATTCGGATGGTACTGCATCTACATCAACAATCCTTCGGTTGGTTTTTATCGTAAAAAATCAGAAATACATTTTCAAAATTTCTCAACATATCTGGATAATTGAATTTTGAAAAATATAAAATTAACTTGTTTTCAAAAAATGATAAAAAATTCTTAATTTAGGGAAAGTGAGCATTTTATTTAAAATTTGTCCAGATCAATATAACCCTGCGTGTCAGCGGAAGGTTAAGCGATGAATAATCGAGAGGGAAATCCATACAAAAAAGAGAACAAGTATATAAGAACCTTTGTTACAGGAAAACTCGATTTTCTTTTATCGTAGAATATATATGGATACGAGACATCTAGATTTTCCTTTTGGACGGCACTTTTCGGGCCACCCTGTATATATATATATATATATATATATATACATTGAAAGACGAGCGCACACAACCCGCATATGCGTAGTCGCGCACGACTACCTACGCAAATAGGCGTCGTAAGGTAGCGGCGTATATATACTTATATGTATATATATATATACATGAATAAGTACGTGAAACAGAGTGCGCACAAATGCGAGATGCGCGAGCCGCAGGGTTGACGGCGTTTGCCCGTTAGGGCGTAAGCGTTCCTATTCAAGGGACGCGTTAAAAAACAAGGTGTCGCGAGTCGAGCAGAGGAGAAGAGAGCGAGCGAGCGAAAAAAAAAAACGTTACAGCTTACAGCTAGAAAGCACCGGTGAATGCGGGTTCTTGATGCTCGCAACCACCCTTCTTAATTAGTAATTAACACTTTAACGCCATCGGAGTTTCTCGCTTTAGGCGTTCTCGCGCGGACTCCTGGCACGGCGGCATTGCCATTATGTTCGTATGTATATATCTGTGTACGCGAGCGTGGGTGTACGTGTGCCGTACATAGGAATCGCCGCTTGCAGGGACCAAGAACTTGAAGCAAACGCAATGTCGAGTCCTTGCGCTTGACACGCACGAAAATATGTACGTCGCCGTGTGCAGTGAGGGGGGGGAAAGGGCACCATGACAAATATTACGTAATTAGTATTTAAAAAATCACAAGCGATTATTGTTGTCGCTTCGATGTTTTTAGATCTCTGGCAATTAGGACCTGTCATGATTCTATACAGCAACATGAAGGAATGAGAGAGCAAGAGAGACTCAGAGTCAAGGGGTTTGTTCAAGCGAGTCTGCAGTTTTTCTGGAGAACTGCATAAGCTTGCGGTGATTGCTATAAGGCTCGTTTGAAAAATGAATAAAAAAGTATTGGCAGAAAACTGAAACGTGGCTCAAACGTGAGAACGAATGAAGAAAAACGTGGCCTTTTCTCTAGAGACCCAAATATATAGGGAAATCCCAAAAACTACGTATGTAATATATATATATGTGGGAAAACTCGATTAATCCTTGGAGGTTACCATCAAGAGTAGTAAGAATAGGATGAGATCGTCCCTGGTGACCATCGAGCTTTTGGTTTCGAGTGGCTCTCCCAGGGGTATAAACCCTTTGGGAAAGGAATCAGCCACGACTATTCCGAACATCTTTTCCACTACATCTACGCGTGTATATACGTATACACTGGCGTGTGGGAAACTGTGATAGAATCGTGAGAAAAATCGTTTCGCGTTACGATAACTCACTGTCAATCGGGAGCGTCAAATTGCGGTGGTCCACAAAAGTATTGGCAAATTATTTTTTAATCGACGTTCTTCGATGGTGAGGCAGGGAGTACTTATGCGGCAATCGCATCTGTACGATAATTATGATAAATTTGTGAAATTAAAAAAAAGTTTCTTCATGCCACGGTCTCGTTAAAAAAAAGAATTCGACATCGTTTTTCTTGATTTCGAAGCAACGCCTTGTTTAAAAGGGGAGAGGGATTTTTTTACGAGCACCCCTCTTTGGCCGTGTCGAAGTTGCCCCGTGGCGAAGCCACGTTTTCTCTCTCTCTCTCTCTCTCTCTCTCTCTCTCTCTCTCTCTCTCTCTCTCTCTCTCTCTCTCTCACACAACATTCTCCTTCTCTTTTTCATTTCCACCCTATGTGTGCTCTCCCCCTTTTCGCGTACGTCCAATGCCATTTTCTTTTTTCTCTGTCACGCTCACATATTATATTGCCACGATGCACAGTGTGACGACGGCTACAACTACGATGACGATGACTAGGACGACGACGACGACGACGACGACGATGGCGACGACGACGACGACGACCTATAAGCCTCTCGGACAATCGTTCGCGATCACCCTACACGGCAGATGTACCCTTGACAATGGAAAGGCCTTCTACCTCCCTCTTTCTCTCTCTCTCTCTCTCTCTCTCTCTCTCTCTCTCTCTCTACGTGGTCTTTTCGAGCCCTTCACGTTCCAAAAGATGGGGGACCGAGAAAGGGGGGTTTCGCCGGTATAGTCGTACAGGGGGTAAGGGTGAGGAGGCATGTGTGGAGAGAAGACCAAGTACAAACCCGTATACATATATATATATCCATATATGTTTTAAAGGAGCGGCCAGCAGCTTTCGGGGGTCCGAAAAAGAGTATAGAGAAGAGTGTGCAACACAGAGTAGGAAGACGAGGGGTCTACGGGGGGGGGGGGGGGGGGGGCATAAAAGAGAAGAATATATGGCATATATAGTGTGCAGAGTGAAAGCAGGAGAGCCCTTAGAAGGGGGATGTAAGGGGACGCGCGATTTCAGAACCGCGTGCCGCACGCGCCGATCTTACAATGAGTACTTTGCGTGTGCTCCCCCCTCCCACCCCCTCGCTCTATGTGTGCTCGCTCTTCGATGAGACAGAGAGAGGGAAGGAACCCCCCTTTTCTGCATCTGGCTATATGCCTTCAAGCATTCTTTCTCTTTTGCGACCCCCTTTCTCGATACATCTATACACGTACACACATACATACGCGCATATATGTATAGAAATATATTCGTACATGCTCTTGGATCCTAAAGAAACGAAAGGGCGAGAGAGAGAGAGAGAGAGAGAGTCCGTCCAGAGAACGCCAGGGTCCTGGCTTTCGTAGCGTTACTGCTTTTATACGCACACGCACACACGTATGTAGACCAAACGCACGAGGTGACGTGTGCCCTGGCTATATGCCTTTGCAAAAAAAAAAAAATAAAGAAAAATCCCCTTTTGCATCTGTCCATCAGGCGAGAGACGCGCGCGTCTCCGTGATGATCCTCTACTACGTTTTAGCCATTCCCTCGTTCAATCTTTGTACAATCCAATCTCTTCTATCGCTCCAAGTGACACGAGTGCGAGAGTGGACCGATGAAAAAAGCAAATTAAAAAAAAAACGAAATTCATCGTTCACGAAGGAGAAACTTGAATCGAAGAAATTCGAAATATCTCGAGAAGATCGAGTGAGTGTAAAGCGGGGAATAAAAACAAATCAGAGCTAAAAAGAGAGAGAAAGAAAAATTCGTTTGCACGCTTAATCCGAGGAATCGGTAAAAGATGAGGCTTAGCTTTTCTGTTCGTTCGTTTCATTGTTATTTTTATTCCTTTTTCGTCCCCGAAGCGCGCAACGCGCGGGAAGATGAGGTCCGCGCGCGCGCGCGCGCGAGAGCAACTCATGTCTGCATCTCTGTTTTGCGTTTGTCTGGTTATCGGGCGCGTCGAGCGATGACGAGAAAGAGAAGGCGGATGTAGTGTGTCGTGACGGTGGATAGCTTCGAGAGAACCGCTGCCCCGCGCAACTCTTCTATCGTGCACACTGTCATCAGAGGCAGGAGTGAAAGAACGAGAGAAAGAGAGACAGTGGCTGTGAGGAACGGAGAGATGAGATGAGAAGGTGGGTATAGGGGGCAGCTGCTGCTTTGAGCGGTTTCACTCTTCAATGGTCCCGGACCCCCTCCCCCCCCTGCCCACCTCTCCTTCAACCCAGTACCGGTCCAACCACCCCCTCGCTATTTCTTACCATACAGGTATATCTATAGTCGTTTACGTACGTGCATCGTGTAAACTCGTATACTCTCATACTTATTGTACCAGCAACGTACATAACGTACACATATTTGGAAAACTTGTGAACTGGGGGCCTGCAACTGTGGAAACTATCAAGTAACATCAGTACGAAAATATCTCTCAGTCATTTTCTCTCTCTTTCCTATTTCCTCTCGGTTTTCGCGCATGTTTGATGCACCGTTCCCGCCACTCTTTCTCTCTCTCTCTCTCTCTCTCTCTCTCTCTCTCTCTCTCTCTCGCACACACCCTCTTCCGTTCAATATGGATGTATACATGTCTTCTTTTCCGCCCACCCCTTCACGCCTGCTGATTTGTTTTGTTTTGCAACATGACATGTGTAGGCATCACAAGAGTGCAGCCTGGTCTCCTCCTCATCGCAGGTTCGAGGGGTGATTCGCGTACTCTCGTCGCGCACTTTGGCACCGGCCGAGTATTTTTCTGATGGTGTCTTTTTTTTTCCCTCTCTGGCCTCTCTTTTTTTTCTATTCGATCGATTTTGTCGAATGGCCTGTGTGCATATGCTTGTTGTCCTGGTAGTGATATGCCGTCGTCGTCGTCGTCGTCGTCGTCGTCGTCGACATCGTCGTCGCCGTTGACGACGACGCCTACGGCGACGAGCCGATATGCAACGAGAAAGAGTTTTCACAGAAAAAAATCCGCTACACGTCTGTGTGTGTGTGTGTGTGTGTGTGTGTTTCGGTTTGTACATGCAGTCACGTTGCTCTGTAGGGTTGCACCTTTCACGTCGGCGCGCAAAGGGCAGCGCTGGTTTCTCGTCGGTGCAGCCGATGACGTCGAGAGCAGAGCTATGTGCCGGAGAGCCCCCGGAAAAAAGGGGATGGGTGCCCGTGGTGCAGGCTCTCTGTCGACGTGCAGCGAAGGCAAAATACTCGAAGCGTTTGGCGAGAAAAGTGGATAGAGCCGATGAGAGAGGCAAAGAAATCGAGAGAGAGAGAGAGAGAGAGAGAGAGAGAGAGGAGAGAGAGAGAGAGAGAGAGAGAGAGAAAGAGAAGGATAGCATCTGAGGAAGTAGAGCAAGGTTCGCTCGGTCGAGTAATAAAGCATCTTCATCAGCTACTCCGATATTTTTCGTTTTATTTCATCCGTAAAGTGGATACTTTTTGAGTCGCGTGCGCTCATAGCGAACAATCCAACCGAGCAATATACACATCACAGAGAAAGGAAGACAACGAATGATTGTGAATTCTTTCGAGTCATTTTCGCGAGGGGTTGCTTCTCTTCCTCTTCATTCATCGTTCTCTCTTCTCAGCGTTGTATTGCAATGCACACAAGTAGTCATGAGATTTTTCTCGGCATGGCTAACCTTAAATTTTGCACATCTGTTTCTTCTGTTCGCCGAAGCTCGACTGCATCGTATATAACATATTCTACACATAATCACATACACACACACACATGTGCGTATAGGTGTACACATGCGTATGTGTGGAGGCGTATACATGTGAGAGAGTTGGCCCCAACGCCACGTCGTCGTCCTCGCTCTACCGGGGACAACAATGAGGCAGTTAAGTCCTCGCGGTAGCGGCAAGCATCGGCTGAGTACACAGAAGCTTCGCCTGGATATTATAGAGGGAGCAAAAGAGCGAGAGAGTGGTACGTACAGACTGAGATTTCCGTACAGAAACACGCACACACGTGAGCGAGACGTTTTATCCACGTTATACGGAGTTACACAGCGCGTGGTTAAGGGTGAGCGAGAAAAGAAAAAGGGAAAAGATAGAAGAGAAAGGAAGGACCTTTGGCGAGCCACACACGAGCGGACCTCGTATGAAACACGGACGTTACGTACGTACTTTGAGGCTATATTAGTTGATACAACATATGCCTGAATACGTATGAGTGTGCGCAGGCTTCATGGTACGGTTGTGTAGGAGAAGGGTTGCCTAGGTTAGGGACTCGGAAAAACATCCTTTGTCGAATGTACCCTACCGGGACCGCTCGCAGTCTCCCGACATCAACTCGTTCAACTCGGCTGAGGAAAAAAAAATCAATAATTCTTTGTTGTCAAGTTTGCCTCTCTCCTGTGTCGTGCCACGCTAAACCATATTATCGCGTATTCGTTTGTTTGCACGCTCGTAGCCGCTGCCGTATCGTCATAATCGACAGAGACAGAGAGAGAGAGAGAGAGAAAGAGAGAGAGAGAGAGAGAGGAAGAAAAAGGCCTCATTGCGTTATGCCGAAGCTGGAAAGTTCCTTGAGACTGGAATAAGTAACGACGAACTTGGACGCGGGTGGCTCTGGTACGAGAAAAAAGAGGGCAAAACGCGACGAAAGAATTGTCGATTGTTGTATCGTCGTTTATTGTTAGTAGGCTCTCAACGTTCAACTATAAATTATTACAAACAATACCGTGGATGAATTTAGAGATTTTAGGCATTAGAATTTGGACATTATAGAATTTAGGGATCTTAAAATTTTGGCATTTTATAAATTAGACGTCTTAGAATATAGCTATTGTAGAAATTAAACATTTTAGCATTTAGGCATTTAAGGCAATTTAGAATTTGGGCACTATAGGCATTCCAAAATTCAGGCACTTTAGAATTTAGACATTTTTAAATGTCTCATTTTAGAATCATAGCACTATAGGCACTAGAGGCATTACAAAATTTGGGCACTTTAGCATTTAGACATTTTAGAACTTGGACATTAAGATGTACAAGTTCTAAATTGAGACATTTTTAAATTAAGACATTTCAGAACTTGGCCATTTTTTTATTTGAACGGTTTAAAATTTAGACATTTAAGAACCTAGACATCTTAGAATTTATATTTTAGAAGTCACTCATTTTACAGTCTATGCATTTTAGGATTTAGGCATTTAAGAATTTAAGAATTTAGACATTTTAGAATTCAGTCGTTTTAAAGTTTGTGCATTTTAGAATTTAGACATTTGAAATTTGAGATATTTTAGAGTTTGGACATTTTTAAATTTACACTGATTTAGAGATCGACACACTCGATAGTTTAATTAGGGAAATTTGTAAACCCGCAGTTTTGGTATCGGAATTCACGGGTACATGTTGGCCGTTCAATTGCATGCACATATTACTAAAGAGAATTACCGAGGTAATTCTAGAAATAACTTGTCGGCAGAAGCGACCGTAGTTGGACTGTCATTATGATGTTTTCGTTTGGTTTCTGACTGTTATATATACCCGAGGATACCTGCATGCTCTCGACTTACGTTGGGTATTCTCGATTTTCGGTTTGCGAGCAGAGACGAACCGCGTGTGCATTTCCGTCTCGCTGCTTTTATCGATGCATGAAACATTTACGGAGCTTGAAGAAACTGCGTGCGTACGTATATATGCGTAGTATATAAAGGGTGTCTTAAAATGATCTGACATTCTAACTTGCGCGCCATTTTTTTGTGGCGAACATAGAGAACTAATCTTTGACAACTGGCATCATGAAGTATTGAGGTTTTGTCACGGAAAATTACACGATCGAGCAACGCATAAAAATTGTGAGAATGCAATGCGACACAATGCAGTTATTGCAGACGAAGCTTCATGGTCGTGTTATCTCGCGCCGCGGTGATGTGAATTGGCCACCAAGATCGTGCGATTTGACGCTATTGGACTTCTTACTTTGGGGTTTTCTGAAAGAAAAAGTGTATGCCAATGATCCATAAACCATTCCGGAGCTCAAGGAAGCAATGGGACGCACCATTAATGAAATTAGTCCGCAATTATGCCAAAATGTTATTGAAAATTTCGTCAAAAGAGTGAACGCTTGCAAACAGCGGTCGAGGCGGCCATTTATCGGATATTGTGTTCTACACATAACCTCCATGTTTGTACCTTATATTAAAATACAAATATTCGTACTTTGCAAATAAATAATACGTTTAATTAATAAATAAAAATGTCAGGTCATTCGGAGACACCCTTTATATGCGGGGGTGTATTAAATGCTTCAACTACCGTCACACGCACAGGATTCCCAGAAGACTGAGTCTTGTGCTTTCTCGCGAGAGAGAGAGAGAGAGAGAGAGAGAGAGAGACTCGTTCGAAAACGTGCGCTAAAGCCAAACCGAGCCCAGCCCGCATATATACACGTATGTGTAAGCAACACTTGTCTTAGTCCTCCGTCCTTTTTCCTCCCTTTGCATTTCGTCAATTTTCTCTCATTCGCTCTCTCGCACTCGTTCTCTCTCTCTCTCTCTCTCTCTCTCTCTCTCTCTCTCTCTCTCTCTCTCTCTCTCTCTCTCTCTCTCTCTCTCTCTCTCTCTCTCTTTCTTTCTCTCTCTCTCTTTCTCTCATTTCCTTGCACATTCTGGAAAATCTTCTCATGTGTGCATTTTCTTCCGCCTTCCTTTTTCATTTGTCCTTTTTTTGTTTGCTCCGTTGTGCTAATTTGCGTCGTCGTCCTCGTGTGCGGCGCACGCGAATAATCCGAGTGAAAGAAAACGAGTAAAAAAGATAATGGCTATTATGAGAATACTCGACTGCGATTTCGCTACTTCTCTCGAGCCCTCTTGTAACGATGCAACACTGCCAGCTTCTATCCTGGCCAAGTGAATTTTAACGACGGCGAAAGGATAGGCGACCTTTTTTTTCTCAATCGATGATATCAATTTTTTTGGATTATCGTTAATTATTTTTGGATAAATCTTCACTAATAATACTGCAAAAGGGCGTGATAATTTTTTCTGGAACCGACTAACTAATCGGACAATATATATATATATATATATATATATATATATTGACAATCGCTCTGGTGAAAAGTACGTTAACCCTGTTTTTTATTTTCTCCATCTCCATCTGTCTCCCCCTCTTTCAATTGAGACTTTGGGAAATGAGCCTGCTGTCTCTAACGAAAATTTTTGGGCCACCCTCTCTTTCTCTCGTGTCGTCTCTCTGTCTCTCTCTTTCGTTTCTGCCGGAGCAGGAAAAAAGGGGCATGTGGATAAAGTATCGTGAGATCATCGGTGAGCAGTGATCCGATCTATCGAGAGCCGTTATATGCTTGTTCTCTTACGGGGGATGAAAAAACAGTTTTCGGGGTTCTCGATGCATGCTGGGGTCCTTGGTTATCTTCCAGGCAGAGAGGGGACCTTCGAGGGTAGAAAGACAGAAGCGCCGCCGCGAGAGAGGAGGGGGATCATTTTTGGAGACTCCCGCCATACACTGGGGCAGTAGGTTAGCCAAGGGGTGCTAGACGGCGAACCCTCGTCTAGGGTTTGGGATAAGTGTTCGAGTTTATATATATGTATATATATATATATATCTGCCATATAAAATACAATATCGTGAACTACGCAAGCAATCCCCACACGCACATTTTCAGCTACGGGAAAATAAGATTTGCGGGACAACTGTCAGCAAATCGGAACCAAAAAGAATCAATGTCTTTAGCAAAAATATATATTCATAAGGATTAAGCATGTTAGAAAAAAAAAATCTTTCGTCCTCGTAGATATATTTTTCATTTATACGTCTTTGAGGACGTATATTTACGAAGAAACGTATTTGCTTTATCGCCAATCTCAATTGGAGTTTGAACACTTTGAGTTTCAACGAACCCGTACAATTTCTCACACAGTACAGATACGCAGTTTTTTGTCTTTTTTCTTTTCCGATTCGAGGTTAATCTCCTTGTGCATGCATCGCGGCAATGAATTTTTTTGTCGGCCTACTTGTCGCCCGTATAACTCCGTGAAGATAGTCATTTTCTATAGAATACATTTGGTACGACGGTAGCGCTTCGTAAAAGTTGTGAATTGAACTTGTGTTTTATGAGAGAGTGCCGGGGTGTCTCGAGCTCTTGTCACCCGCATAACGACTGTTCGAGAACCCGCTCCGTTGCGACCTCCCCCCCTCTCTCTCTCTCTCTCTCTCTCTCTGAACACTGAGTGCTCCCGCCACTTGGAAGGCAACTTGTGAGGTATATGGGCGATTTACATACGACTACATAACGGGATAATCACGATGTGAGTCTCTGTTACACATATCAGTGCGCAGTTTGCGGTCGCACGCATTATAGTACGCACTGAACGTATCCGTGAAAAGTAGGGAGATGGTTTTACACAGCCCAAGAATTTTCTCCCCTTCCTCGCGAAACTAATTACCCACGAAGACGCAAACATTGATATGCTAGTGGTGTTGGAAACGAATCGAAATTTGTTCAGCATCGTACGATTTTACAATTGACAATGGATTATGATCACCCGAAACATATATCCACCCGTGCAGAAATTTGTTGGGAGTCCCCAGATCCTACCACATCACTCGAGGGATTTTACATGGATGACACACACGTAAAGAGTCCACTCGAAATCCAAGTGGATTAGCGTTTTTTCCCGAACAACGATGCTTGGAAATTTTTCATTTGAAATTTCAAACCCGAATTTGTTGGATTGGAAAAAAAAACATTCTTTCTCGATCCCGTGGCCACATTTGTTGGGGAGTGCCAAGACGCACGTACATCTTCATAGGGATTTGTTAGGGACATCGCACATAGGAAGTCCTCGTTAGGATCCAATTGGATTCTGTATTGATCCCCAATGAACGCCGTTTGAGAATTCTTACCACTTTCGAATCGAAAATACACGAAAAGGCACGAGAAAAAACTCGGCGCGTTGAAACACCACCTGCACGCTTCGTGAGCGTGTATGTGTGTAGTGATATGTCAAAGTGCAGTAAAATAAATAATCAAACGATCATTACAGTGCATTTTTGGTGATGCCATTCAAATCGATTTTT
Source organism: Ophion ventricosus (assembly GCA_963932345.1). Taxonomy (NCBI): domain Eukaryota; kingdom Metazoa; phylum Arthropoda; class Insecta; order Hymenoptera; family Ichneumonidae; genus Ophion; species Ophion ventricosus. Next base: position 16,280,300 of record OZ010715.1, on the reverse strand, counting down.
AAGATAAACTTTATTAAGCTATTTACTCGCTTTTAAGATAAGATTTATACTTTTTTAAGATCACTCATTTTATATGTCTGTATATTTTCTCTTGACAATTCAACGTACAGAATGCGATGAGATCCATCAAGAATCGTATCGGATTCTGTTCGATAATGTGGGAATCCTTTAGTATTCAAATTGGATTCGTACATTGGATTCCAATGGGGAATCCCGATCAGAATCCAATGTACGAGCATGATGTTTTAGTATACGGATCCAATGCTCTACGTTAGTGCACGGATCCAATACGGATCCAATGCAATACAAGTTCAATACGGACCCATTGGATCCCTACCAAGAAGTGACGGCAAGTATGGGAATCCAATTGGACCTCTATGAAAATTTCTGCGCGGGCACGCGTATTACGAGACTTCAGTAATGATTCGGTCTCAGGCGATTGTTCGTTATTCTCCGACCGATCAAGTTTTCCATAGTGATACAATGGCGAAAAATCCGTACTGATAACTAACGCAAAGAAGGGGCGGCAAGGTGGCAAAGGGATACGGACAGCGAAACTGGAAATCAAAGAGTTCCAGAGCAAGAGGAGGAGAGCGATGATAGACACAGAGAGAGAGAGAGAGTGAGAGAGAGAGAGAGAGAGGGAGAGAGAGAGAGAGAGAGAGAGAGAGAGAGAGAGAGAAGAGAGAGAGAGAGAGGTGGGTGAAAGAGAGCAAACGAGTAATTATATCTAGACTGATTCCGTTTGATCGAGTGTAGGCTGGCCGCTCAGCCGACCATATACGTGTATAAATGCCCGTTCATCCGAGCGTACGGGCTACGGTGTAAAGGACAGATGCAATTTCCCTGATATCGTTTTACTGACAAAAATATCGAATGACGCGGTGGCGGCAATGGCAGCGGCAGTGTACCTTCCCCCCTCTCCTCGAACCCCCGCGATATTCGCGACAATCCGACGTTAACCTCTTTCTACCGGACTCATAGCTGCATATACATATATATAAATATATTCAACCTAGCCATAGGAGCTTCGTATTCAAATAGTCTGCCCGATAGACCGCTGTTAAATGCATACAACCACGTTTATCCTCAAGTTAACTTGTCGAAACCTAACTTACCGTAAATTAAATCGATACATGGTCTGCCTGCTCCATGCATGTAATCATTTAAATATCACTATGTGCGTTTTGCCTCACGAGCAGGATAATTAAACGATCAAACGAACTTACCATGTGAAGTTCGATCGTGATTATATGAAAAGCCTCGTTCGAGAGATAACCCGTAGTACTATCTTTCGCGCTCTGCCGAATCACACGTTTTTAGAGTTTCCGAAGGAAAAAAAAAAACAGTCGGTCTCATAGCACAGCCTGCTTTTCCTCATGACGACCGCTATGTTTCATTTTTCAGAGTTCGGAAAATTTGACGGTGATATATTTTTGGGTGGGTAATTTTTGTCGGGTGGGAATATATCTCTTGAACGAGGCTTTTCATATAATCACGATCGAACTTCACTTGGTAAGTTCGTTTGATCGTTTAATTATATTCAAGCCTCGTTCTCGAGATAACCCGTAGATTTTGAGAGTTACGACAAATTTTTCCGCACAATCACACTTTTATTATTTATTTTATTAATTTATTTATCTATTCATTTATTTATTTGTTTATTCTTTTACTTATTTATTTATTTATTTTTTACGTTATTCTCCCAAAACTGCTTGATCGAGTGTATCTAGCCTCGAAATTTTGGGGATATTATAGAACTTGGCAAAACATTATTGTGACGTTTCAGACCAGCCTATCGCTTTTCTTATGATGTTTATGTTCACTCACAAACGAAGGGCTGCAGAGGAGGCAGCATGTCTTGTACTATGGGTTTTGAATTTTGACGTATTTACGCCGCTCTCTTCCAATTCTTCCTTTATCCATATGGCTATAGGTGAAGTGGATATCGCTTTTGCCGGTTTCTTATATGATATGAACAATCTTGTTTCCTCTCCTCTCAGGTTCTTGGTTTTGCTTAAGTAACAAATGACACTAATGGCTACGCATAATTTGGTCTCTTCTCTAAGAAAAGGTAAATATAAAACCGGTTGATCAGATCCGAGTCTATATGTCTTAATTCTAGCAGGAATTCAAATCTCGAGAGCTTCTGGTGTCATAGAGAAATTATTTGTATCTATTAAAAATATAGTTTGCATTCTTAGGGCAGTCGATAGAGCTATCTAGGTAATCGTTTTTCTCGTTAATACCGGTAAATCCAAGTTTTCTGAATCCTCGAGAGATCGGATATGTTCGAATACTAAATCGACATTTCAGGTATGTGAGTATCTGGGTCGTGTGGGTTCGAGTTTATAAATTCCTTTAAACAGTCGTGTAAGAAGTGGATTGGACGAAAATTTCGATTCAGATATTAATGCAATAGCAGCTCGGACAGCGTTCAGTATAGCATGACCGGCACCTTTTTCAAATTTGTTCGTAACAAATTCCGCTACCAGTCTTGCTGTTGCTTTGTACGGAATTAATTTTTATGCTTGACAATAGTTCCACCAATCCTTTAAGCTTGAATTGTATTGCTTCTGCGTCGGTTCTGTTATAGATGTCAGTAGAATATCTGCTGCTTTCCGAGATATCTCTTGACTAATGAACGCTGTCCTGATAACTGTGCTGCCACCAGGGAAAGCTTGTATTACAATATGTGGTGTATGGTCCTACAAGGGGACACTAATAAATCTGTTGCGGGTCCAAACGTAACAGATTCTCCTACTATCATTGAACAACACACTGGGTACCATGGTTGTGAGGGCCATTCGGGCACTACAATGATTCCCCTTGCTTCCGCTTGCATAATTTTTCGTACTGTTGGTAAAATCATTGCGAACGGGGGAAACGCATACAAATAGAATTGGGCCCAATCAATCGTAAAAGCGTCCACAACTATACAATCTGGGTCTTCGTGCCACGAACAAAATGTTTAACATTTCGTATTAATACGTAGCGCAAATAGATCCTTATCCGGGGTCCCGTACCTTCGCATTATTTGTTGCAATGTCTTGTGCGCTAACTCCCCTTCCGTATTGGTCTTTACTACCCGTGACTCTCGATCTGCATCGACATTTTCTTTCGATGGAATATAAGCCGCGACCACTCAAATGTATCGTTCTGCATACCACGTCCAAATTGGTCTAGCCCTTTCGTTGAAATTTGGTAAATGACAACCGCGCATTTTATTTGCGAATGATAAAGCCGTTGTATTATCGATGCGTAACAATAATTCGCAGTTTCTAAAATCCGCGACAATGATCTTAAGTGCTATAAATACTGCATGCAATTCTAACAGATGAGTGTGTGATATTTTTTCCTCTGATGACCATAAACCTTCCGTAGCGTGACCATCACAAGAAGTTCCGCAGCCGGTCATGGACGCGTCCGAATATATGGTTTTGTGGTATTGTAACGTTCTGATAGGCTTTTCTGCTATTGGGAGATTGTTTTTCCACCACCGAAAGTCTTGTTGTAAATAATTTGGTATGGTCATCTTTGCATCGTATTCTCCGTTATTGCAGATATAAGCTTTTTGTTTTTCGCGTTCGAAAAGCTTGCAATATAATCAATTATAAGCTAATTCCCGAGAACTTGCAATTTGGCAACCAATAAGGTGCGCAAATTCTCGTATTGTACATTGATGACATTTCATAATTTTTTATACTTCTTTGCTTAAGCTTATTCGTTTCTTTCCCGTTAGTTTTATCACATATTTTTGGGAATCTAAAGCCAAGAAATTGGCATCTCGAATTTGCAATTAGACAACTTTTTTCTGTGTTAATAATTAATCCTAATCAGGATAAGATTTGTGTTCTTTTGAGGATATTATTGGAGCAAGAATGAAAATCCTCTCCAATATAAAAAATCTCATCTAAGTAAATTGTCGAAATAAATCCGTTACGACGTAGGATAGTTTATGACTGGTCGCATTATTTTTGTGAATACGTTTGGATTCGACCGCAGTCCAAAAAGTAAACACGTGAATTTAAATATTTGCCCTTTAAAGCGACATCTCAGGCATTATGTACTTGATTTGTGAACTCTTATAAGAAAATATGCAACTTTGAAGTCTAAGGATGCCATATAATTTCCAGGTGAAAGTAATTTAGTAGCGGTCCTAATATCCTCCATTGTAAAGTGTATTGTTTCAACCATCTCGATGAGATGTGAAAAATTTAAGATAAAGAGGCTTTTTCAATTAAAAAGTGTGTCGAGAGAAATTCGTCAGATATCGATTCACATGGTTCTTTGGCACATTTCCTTATCAATTTGATTAACTCATTTTCTAAGTTTCCGCGTCTGACCAGAAAGGTTCTAGCGGGGGTTGACATTGGGTGAGCTTTGTTTTTAAAGGTATTTGGTAACCCTTCATATGGTCTAGAATGGCCCTATCTGATGTTATCTTGTCCCATTCTTTTAAGGCGTTGGATAAATATCTCGCGATTTACAGTACCTCTAGTGTCTCATCTGATTCGATAGCCTCTGTCGAGTTTTCTCTATCTGACGAGTGCGGCTCAAGGCGTATTTGTTCCTCCTGTCGTGTTTGATTGTTTGCTTCCGATGGTTGATATGATTTTCTTGATTTGCTCACCAGAGGTCGTCACCTAATTTTTCCAGCAGGTCTAATCTGTTTACTTTCACCCTATTATGGGAAGCAAGGGTTATTGCAATAGCAACATCATGTGCAATTAATGCTGTTTCAACTAACTCTTAAGCATTTATGAAATCTTGGTCTCGCTTTCATAGCGCTTCTGTCGACGTAGCTTTTATTTCAGGATTTAGGCTTGGAGCCTCTCGGAAACAGTTACTCAGCTTGCGAAGATATATATACTTCTCCATTTCTTCTGATCAAATATCTGCATTTAACCACACTGTCCAGCGGTTTTTATCGGCTAGACTTCGATGAATTTTTTCCCGAGTAGGCTCTTTTGACGGGTCTTCGCCCAAAACTAGGAGCGTAGCATCGGCTAGTTGGTAATCGGGAGACATTGAGAGGTCTTTAGCCTCGGTCGATTCGAGATCGATAGTCGGATTGTTATCCTTTTTTTTTGGGTAAAATTCCGGATGTTGAAACTGTCATGCACGAAAACAAAATTCAATCAAGAAATACGGATGTGTTCTGTCTCTAGGATCTGACTTTTCCGATTTCATTGATCTACGTATCTTCTAATCTCGAGTGAGATGAATTTATATTTTCCGATGATAATGAGGAACTTTCAGCATCCTGGGTGAATCGTCTCAACTTTTCTCGTAGTTTCTCCATTTTCTATACAGTTCTCCTCTTCTTGTAATGCTTCTCATCTTCTGATCATTTTCTTTTTCTCATTTTGAGAAGGCAGGAAAAAAGCGTGATATTGTGACGTGCTGATCGGTTGGCACACAAAAAGACAATGAAACATAGCGGTCGTCATGAGGAAAAGCAAGCTGTGCTATGAGACCGACTGTTTTTTTTCCTTCGGAAACTCTAAAAACATGTGATTCGGCGGAGCGCGAAAGACGGGTTATCTCGAGAACGAGGCTTGAATATAATTACGTTCAAATGACCGATTTCCTATGGTTTGCTATTGCTCGATCTCGATGAAGCTCAAAGATAAATTTCAACCCACTTGGTCGATTCCTACACTCACCATATTCTGCTCATAGTGAAATGTTACGGTAACGACGAAACCAGTCCGCATGTGAGATACCCCCACGCATGTATACATGTTGCCATATTATTAGAATGATATCAGTGATATTTAAGGTATTCCTTTCACGAAGCCGAATATTTAACAATTAACTGCTTTTCATTGCGAATTAAGTGAAAATACGTCCCAGTATATTTGTAAAATTTCATGCCAAGTTACCGCATTTTTAATAAAAAATTACGACTTTAAAAATAGTGCAATTTATGCACTACTTTATGGAGATTACATGCGGGCCACATTTCTATCTAATAATTCATATACTTTGTAACTCCAGATGTCTGAAACAAACCGCTCTAAGCATGTAAAAAATTCTGCATATTCCGTAACGACAATAAAAACAGTGGGGTCATCGAATGTTAAAAAAAAATATATTAATGATAAAACTGAGAAAAATGTGACTAGCAGAATAATTTTTGTAACTGCGAGAAGTCGCAGTTACGAAAATGAACAAAAGTTAACGAAAATGACGTTGAAGTTTGCATCGTTGGAACGCAATGATTTTTTTTTTCAACGAGATTAAAGTTTGCATCGTTGAAGTGCAACGAAAATGATTATTTTTCAATCACGCGCAATTTCTTTTGGCAAATCGTCGTTAGGAGAAACCTTCAATCATATTTTAAGTCGCGTATTTGGAAATCTAGAATATAACATTGCAAAAAAAGATATTGCAAAAAAATAAAAATAAGTAAATAAAAATATCAAAACGAATTTTCGTTGCATTCCAACGATGCAAACTTTGAGCCTCTGACTTCTCAGGGAACATGTAAAAATGTTTAAATCTGCGTAGTTTATGCGAATTTTTTTATTCCAATTCATCGATGGGTATGATAATTGATTGTAACTATTAGTAGATTACTTAGTAATCTACTAATAGTGCGCTCACAAAATGCGGCCCTCCGCGAAAGGAATACCTTAAGGGCTAGCCATATGTGAAGCTTCCCGAAGACCGCAGGCTCAAAAATCTAATATGTCCATATCTTTTTTTTTCGACCTGCAGACGACTCGGTATAGAAGCCACGGTATTTGTGCCCCGATTGTGAATTTTCGTCGATCCTCTTGTACAAAGAGAGACAAGTGGAGAAAGAGACGGAGATGTGATTTTATGCGAACATGATTTGAAAGAGCGAGCACAGAGGGCACACGTTCAGATACGACGATCGAGATCGATCGCGGTATAAACGTTGAAAGAGAAGAGAAGAGAAGAGAAAGGACAGAGCAGGATATAGCGCGGGAAGTAAAATCGCGAATCAAGTGGGAGGAACGAGGAGAGGATGAGAAGAACGGCTCCGCTAGTGGAAGCGACGCGCTCTCGAGGGTTGGAACTGTAGAGTGGTGGCGAGGTGGACTGGTGCAACGGAGGGAGTAAACGGCAAAGGAGGAAGAGGTGGGATAGCGGACGAGGGAGATTTCAAATGAAATCAATTTAGAGACGCTGTCCAGTCGAACGTTACCCTCCCCCTCTCCCCCCCCCCCCTCCCGACCTCCCGACATTCGTATGGGCAGGGCATATGTTGGCCAGAAATACAGTAATTTCACGCCGGCTTCAATGCCTATGTATATGCTTTGGGCCATTTTAATTTGACACTCTGGGCTCCGGGCACACCGGCGTACATTCGTTTTGATCGCATATCGTACTTGAAAATTGGGATAGAGTGACAGAAGAGAGAGAGAGAGAGAGAGAGAGAGAGGGGGAGAGGGAGAGCGAGGGAGAGAGAGAGAGAGAGAGAGAGAGGGAGAGAGAGAGAGAGAGAGAGAGAGAGAGAGAGAGAGAGAGGAACGAAGAGAATCGAACCGCTGTAGACCTCAAACGATAGCGTTACGTAAAATCGAGCGAAACGAATCATCAAAGTAAAACCCTGATTATCAATTATCATGAATAAAAACTAGGATATCGGTACGAAAATTTGTATTTAAAAAATCCATTTCGTTGCGTAGATACACAGCTCTTTCAACATTGACAATGACGGTCTGAGATAAGAAAAACATAACCGTTCAAAGAGGTGAAAAAAGAGGAAAAAAATGAACGGATATACGACGTTGGCGACAGGAACAATTAATCCATATATACGACGTCGCGTGTTTCAAACATGAATATATATATATATATATCTTAAAAACCCCTAACGGAGTCAGCGCGTCCGTTTTTTCTCCCCTTCGGTCAATTTCATTCCAGTGGCTGGCGCGTCCGTTCGTTTGGTGCATACCGAGGCACGGGTTCCTCCGGGAGCTTTATCCTCTACACATGTATACGTTTATGTGTCTACATATATATATATATATATACATCCATCTGTACCTTGACGAGTCTGCGCGGTAACTTTTTTGATAAACTGTTTTCCGCTTTTTCCGTCGGATGGATGCAAATTAAAAGCTCAACGGAGTTGGGAGGATTTGGGCGTTACGGACGCATCGCTCGGAGGGGAATGGCGATGCCGAGATCCGACGATGTTAGTGAGATATCGCAGTTATGTGCGGAGGCATATATATATGTATATATACATTTATACGTGCAAAAGAGAACTCGCCATTTCGATTATAAAGCCGATTAGGGGCGGGACACTGGAACATTATCATTTCACATTCTTTTTGCCTTTGCGCGAACGAATGTACCCGCTATCCCTTAACCCCCTGTCGCTCCCGCTTCCTCCTTTCTTTTCCAGCTTAATTTACGCACACAGTCGTATATTCGAGTTTGCAGAGAAAAAAAAACACGTAATCCTATAGTTATGTTGGTGCGCTGGACTACGTACGCGCTTTGGCGAACGCACCGAGAAAATCCCTCGCATACCGTGGAAGAGCGGGGAGAAAAAAGGAAACGCCGAAAGCATAGTGAACGACAAAGTCTCGCTAACTCGGACGAAAGGGGGACTCATATAATGGCGATTGCATTATAAGTCTCTCTCTCTCTCTCTCTCTCTCTCTCTCTCTCTCTCTCTCTCTCTCTCTCTCTCTCTTTCTCTTTCACTCTCCCTCTTTCTCGTGACGAAAATGCACATACCCGAATTCTCTTTCATCAACGCGAAAAAAAATCTGCTCTTAAGGAAACGCGAAAGTTTCGACGAACCAGCTCACTTCAAATTCTGATCCTCGACATATGCGCTCACCTATGGCTGATCGTATGCTCAATCCAGAACCGCCTTTGCTCGATAAAAGTCCTAAATTCATTGACCGCGATAGCAAAAAAAATGATGCATGTTAGCGGGCTGTAGCAGGCAACAGCTTCGTCCAGAATATTAATATAAAATTGGCCATGCACGATGAGAAGTTCGTGATTGTTGGTTGAAAAAAAAATATTAAGAGGATATGCACTAAGTGGCTAGGAGATGAAAGGTATGCACATATGTGTGCGATGAGGAGCCACGGGAAAATAAAATGGAGGAAAGAGACAGAGAGAGAGAGACAGAGAGAGAGAGAGAGAGAGAGAGAGAGAGGGTTAGCCATCGGATAATCTTTGGCTCGGAGTGTACCGTACTGATGCTGCAAGTAGAAGCTCATAGCGCCGGATTAGCCTTGCAGCGGCGATGCTTACATCCCCCGTAACCGCGTCCTCGCCCCTCTTCCGTGTTTCCACCGATTCGCTCACAGGGATCCGACGAGAGACGAAGAGCCAAAGATAGAAGAAGACAGCGGAGAGACCCTTTTTGCTGCGCTCTTCTCTTGCTCCGAGTTCTCCGAGCCGCGCTTACAGCCTTTCTCCTATACACTCTTGTTCTCGCTTCCTCCTCCTTTTCCTCTTACTCTCTTGCTCACTCTCTCTCTCTCTCTCTCTCTCTCTCTCTCTCTCTCTCTCTCTCTCTCTCTCTCTCTCTCTCTCTCTCTCTCTCTCTCTCTCTCTCTCTCTCTCTCTCTCTCTCTCTCTCTCTCTCTCTCTCTCTCTCTCTCTCTCTCTCTCTCTCTCTCTCTCTCTCTTCATCTCTTTGCATACCGCGTGCGCCGTATTGCTCCCACGATAGCCCCGCGGCCACCGCATTGTCTACCGCCCAGCCAATACCCGTCGTGTTTCTCGTACTTGTGTTCATTATCAGAAAAAAAGAGGGAAAAGGCGAGATACGCAGACAGAAATGAGATCGAGAGAGATGGGAGCGATATAGACTGCGAGTGAAGGAAACAAAAAAAAATGTCGCAAGGAGGAGCACAAAAAAGGCAGCAGCGGACAGATCGGACTTGTCTGCGAAGAGCATCCAGCCGTTGCACTCTTGCGCCTATTATTCTCGATAACTCTTTCGAATCGGATCGAAGCTGGTTTTTGCATCAATGCTATTTTCACGAAATTCCTCTCCCAAAGTTGTCGCGATAATAACGATCAGAAAGGATTCCGATTTAAACGAGATCACCAGAGAAAACGTGCGAGGCCTGAAACATTTGGGTACCGTGCAAAACTAGAACGACTTATTTTTAGAGAACGATTTTTTGCTTCAATCGCAAAGAAGATCGAGATCCTCGAGACACCTGCTATCAAATATCGCTCACGGAGTGCCAATTTCGACACCGTTTTCAGAATTATATCTTCTTGGCATAGGTACAGTGATACCCTAGTAAAGGGTGTCTCAAAATAACCTGACATTTTAAATTGCGCGTCATTTTTTCTGTGGCGAAGATAGAGTACTAATCTTTGACAACTGGCATCGGGAAGTATTGAGGTTTAGTCATGGGGAATTACACGATCGAGCGACGTGAAAATTCACTGCGAAACAATGCAGTTATTGCAGACGAAGTTTCATGGTCGTGTTATCTCGCGCCGCGGCGATGTGAATTGGCCACCAAGATCGTGCGATTTGACACCATTGGATTTCTTTCTTTGAGGTTTTCTGGAAGAAAAAGTGTATGCCAATGATCCACAGACTATTCCGGAGCTCAAGGAAGCAATTGGATGCACCGTTAATGAAATTAGTCCGCAATTGTGCCAAAATGTTATTGAAAATTTCGTCAAAAAAGTGAACGTTTTCAAACAGGGACCAGGCGGCCATTTACCGGATATTGTGTTCCACACATAACCACCATGTTTGTACCTTGTATTGAAATAAAAATATTCGTACTTTTCAAATAAATAAAACGTGTCATTAATAAAGAAAAATGTCAAGTCATTTTGACACACCCTTTAATTGATAATATGCAGCCAGATATTTTTGTAAAAATATAACTACCATAGAAAAGGGGGAAAACACTGCGATTTTACTCGATTTTAATTCTCGTCTCTTACGCTCGATAAATTTCTCGAGAGCGGTAAAAAGTGCGCAAACCTTTCCGATTATTTTATGTTATATGCAAAGTGTTAATGAGGGAAATAACAGTGAGTAAACGGGATATCGTACGAATGTATTAGCGAGAACAGAGCAGGCCACAAGTTGCTGTTTTGTGATTGTGCACATGTGTGTATTTCCTCTGGTATTCTTTCTCGTCTATCTTATTGTATGCGTGTTTATATGTATATATACATATAAATCTGGAGGCGTATACGTATGTACAGTAGTAGAAAGAAAAGAATACCCGTCAAGACATGGCCATATCGGCACGAGGGCGAAGGCGGTTCTTGCGCCTCTGTACACACGCAGTGCTTACAACCAACACTGGCAGTTTCTCCGCTAGCGAGGTTGCAGTATATAGACTCTTTGCTGCTTCAGAGGCAAGCTCTGGCTCCTTTTCACTCACTTTTGCTAACGGAGCATTGAAGAGAGCGGGTAGAAGGACGGTCGGCAAGGCCGCCCGTTGCGAGAGGGCGATGCCGTGAGGGCGGCCAAGTCGTGGAAAGGGCAAGAGAGGAGTAGGAAAGAGGCCGTGGCAACTCCAAGCACGAGGAGAGAAACCTGGAGGGAGAGAACCGAGCGCCACTAATTAGTGCCAAGAACGTAATTAAGTAATTTTTAATTAAGTGCCTGCCGTTTACGCGCACAACCACCAACGACCAACGCGTCGGAGAGATGAGAGCTCCGCGATGTGCGGGAGGATGGGTGGGAAAAAAGGACAGGCAGAGAAGAAGAAAACCTCATTCCTGAAGAGCTGCGGGAAGAGTGAGAAAGAAATAGACAAATGCTGATGTTACATGCCACGCGGACTGCGTACATGTGGGTGTGTGTATGTCTGTACAATATGAATATAGAGGGAGAGAGAGAGAGAGAGAGAGAGAGAGAGAGAGAGAGAGAGAGAGAGAGAGAGAGGGATAGGGAGAGAGAGTGAGAGATTGGAAGGTTGAGGCAAACGTTGGATTGACTTGCCTCATTGGGAGGGTGCGTCAGTGGTAAGTCAATCTCAAAGAGGATTTTCTGGTAGTTGCACAATATATTATATCTTTTGTACGGTCTTCACATATTTACGTACACCATCTACGTATTTATATATGGATATACATATGGGAGGGCTTCATTAGCGATTTTACGTAATTGCGTGTGTGTATGGTACGCGAGTTAAATATGAGTGCCCGTAACAGATACGTATGTGCGTATCATTAAAAACGGTACACGTTTAAACACATCGGCGGTATACGTAATGATCAATGAGATAATGATCTAGCCATCACTTTGTATAATTATTGTATGAAGGTAAATAGGATTATAAGTGAGTGGTAACTCGCCGTGCACAGTCTTAGGGATGATACGTGAGAAACCGAAAAAAAAAGGATAACATCTTCATATATATGTACGGAAAGAATAATTTGACTCCTTAATATCGATGGAATGTCGACTATCAGCACATTCGGTTGTTTTCAGAACGATCTCAAAATTCGTCAAAATGGTAACTACATGAGGATGGTTTTCAAAGTCGAATGTCTTTAAAGTTATCATCAATGGACATACAAACACGTTATCGACACAAATGAGTCTTTAGAGTCAACATCAATATCCGGGCATAGGTCTTCAAAGTCAACTTTATATACAGACAAACACATTCTCGATCCAAACGGTAAGACATTATCATAAATTTACATCCGACATAAAACTGCACATGGAATCTTCATGTTTCTAACCCAAGTTTGAACTTGATCGATCGTGCTTTCATTTGTCGATTCCGTACTCTTTCCGACTTGAGTTTCCGTATGTTTCACCTGCGTGAACACGAGCTCAACATTAATTCCCTTCTGGCTCGTCATACTCGAATTCGAATCGCAGTTGAGGATCTGAACCAAAGTACAAACGCACGAGTGAAGGACGATTCGATTATAAGCCGCGGCTCCCACAGTTGGAGATAAAAATTTCGACAAAGTTTCAAGCTGCATCCTAACCTAAATTGGAACTTAACTTCGTGCCAAGGTTTTCCGAGCAGAGCGAAGTAAAAAAGAAACCAACTCGCCGTATCGAGAATGTTACGGGTATTCGGAAAACAAGAGGCGAGATGGGAGATGAAGGAGATAGACATCTTGTTAACGAGAGGAGTCATAAGGTGAGGCGTGTAACGAAGGGATAAGGGTTAACTTGAAAATGTGAGACCCGATCGGCTGCCGAGAAAAAAAAAGAAAGTACATGTCTCTTATGGCTGCTATGTGTAGAGGGGTACGTAAGCATTGTAGGTAGAGCTTTTCCATTCTGACTTGTGCCATACTCTTTGTACACATGTATACAACGGATACATGAGTACTCATACACACACACACACACACACACATACACACATACATATATATGCATTTATGTATGTAGGGAGGTAAAGAGAAAGACAAGGAGAGAGAATGCCTCGCGCGCCGTCAGCGCATACCGCGGGTATCCAAAGAGAGTTTGCCACTCCATTGTGCCGTGCACTGAGTTTTTAATTAAGGAGCTGGTCGGGATTTCCTCCAGATCTTATACCACTGCTCTCCATCTCTCTCGTCTCTTCCTTTTCTCTCTCTCTCTCTCTCTCTCTTTCTCTTTCGCACTTTCGCTCATTTTCTATCGCACACTCTCGTTTCGTACCGGCACTGTTCCAGCGTATTTAAACCGTTCTGTACACACGTCCACGTATGCAAGGCTCCGTTCACACACACCGAGAAAGTGTAAAAATTCAAGTTTCATGGAAAATTCAACCCTGTGCCGAGTCTTGCGTCTTGCACACTTGTAAAAGATGGCTTGTGTCAATGTGTGATGAAATTTTGTTTCTTTTTATGCCGGTTGTACACGTATATTCGTAGGTATGTATTTTCCGTCGTCTATACGAGGAACTTTTTTTCTCGGTCTCCCGTTCAACTGCCCTTTCCACCGAAGGTACAGAACTCATGGCTGTTTTCGCAACATCCAAAGTACTCAAAGAGAAAAGTTTTCGTATTCTTCTCATTAGCGAGAAGAGGACGTCGAGGAGTCGGACGGAGGCAAGGAATCATAAAAAAATTAGACCACCAAAGGAGAAACAGATGAAGAGAGCGAGAGAAAGAGAGAGAAAGAGTCGATGTAGGGAGTATTTTCGAGGCGAAATGGTTCGTCTCAAGCAACTACAGAAAATGAGACATCGCTAGGTATTCTCAGTCGCGACCAGCTCATCGAAACCTATATAGGGATCCAACCCTTTTTCTCACTCCTCTCTGTCGTTACTGTACACCTCCGTGGACTGCAACCATCTCTCGGTCCCTCCCTCTCTCTCTTCACAAAGTCCCGAACTCACAAATCACCGAAACCATCGTATCCGCCTACCCTCACCGACCGCGCCACCCCCTCCGGGCCCTCATTCACCCGCGGTGTGTTCATCCTCTCTTCTTTCAAAGCTTTTGTCTCAAAGGGACTGCCGTGTATACTTGCTCATTTCGCCAAGAATAACTCCGCGCTTCTCTCCAAGAGCGATCGTAGACGGAAACACAACCGAGTACACGACTACGCGAAATTATGAAACTCTCGCGCTATCAGTTGTCTCGCAAGAATAAATGATGTCTGTCTCAAATTATTCGGTAATTTTTCAACTTCTACGCTGATCACGTTTTACATTTTGCCGTGGAGAAGATTCCGAAGGCGCGATTGAATTGAAAAAAAAAATTGGAGCTCGCCGTTCGGAGCAGGCAATCATCCCAAGGCTCGAAAGCGCAATCATCATTGGAGTATAGGTTTGCTCGAGCAGCCAAGCTGTCTTCCCGCTTCCGACCGGAAACAGCTCGTTACTCCGGAAAGAAACGCTCCCGTGCGACAGCGATACAGGTATACAGTTTTTTTTCCTTTCCGGAACATAAATCCGTCGAGAAAATGAAGAAATAGGATGAGTGACTAATGTGCCTCTATACGCAACGTATGATAAGCGCTGGGAGCAAGCGGTAGCATACGTGTGCATAGTCTCATCTCTCCGCACTGCCGTGCCCTCGCGGTACCAATTTTCTCGTGGTGCTCCGCTACTACCATCGTCATCCCCGGGGGTCTAAGGGCTACAGCGGCTGGAGCGAGCACCTAGGGTATACGTCAAGCTCTCGGAGAAATAAAGTCTGAGGCCGAAGCATGCGAGCAAGCGGCACAGTTAATTCCTCACAATATGAGAAAAACCGAGGTCTCTTATTCTCCTTTCCAGGTTTATGTACCTGCATACAGAGGCACACATGCGTCTCCCGACTTTTTCTCAGTTACTCGCTAAAGCAGAGCACAGAGGGAGGGAGGGGGGGGGGGGGGCGAGGGAGGAGTGACGTCTTTTTTCTTGTTCTTTTCGTACGTCAAGCTTCTCCACATACTACGAGTAGTTGTTATATTCGTGGGTTGGTGGGTAAACAGTATTGTACACACACACACACACACACACACACACACACACACACACACACACACACACACACACACATATATATATATATATATATATATATTTACATGAAACACGCGTGTAGACATTGGGGCTCTACACGTATATGCGAAACGGGTCGCGATTATTCTTCGGCCTCGTGTGCAACACGTATACGGGTGCTCATAGGCGCATATGGGTGGTAACGATCTCTATTTTTCCTTCTCTTTATTCATATTTTCTTTTTTGCTTCCACTTTCTTTGCGTTTTCCGCTAAATAGCGCTCGCGAGATGGCTCCCACCGCGCTCTCCTCCCGCATCGTACCGAGGAGACCCCGGAAACGGGCAATCTTTTTTATTTTACAAGCTACGCGGAGTGACATGTGGGGAATGTGTTGGAGAACTCTGATAATACAGAGTCGGGCATCTCCTTTGCTGTGCGTGTACAGCTACCCCTTGCCCGTGTATGTACGACTGAGTACACACAATTTTGTGGGATTAAAAAAAAACACACTGATATTCAGGCGAGCTGCCGATGTGGGGGGGGGGGGGGGGTGAAGTGAAGGAGGGTGAGAGAAGTGGAAAATGAGGAGGAGAGAGGGGATATGAGAAAGATGGAAAGAGAGAGAAAGAAGGCGGTTGGAAAGAAGAAAGCACACACGTTTGGAGATGCACGTACGTGGATGAGATTGCCTCTTGTCTTGCAGGCATGTCCTCAATCTCCTCTCAACTTTCTACTCGCGCTTTGTCAAGATTTCGGTAAACTATGCCGCCTACGAGTTTTAATTGGATGCCTTATTCTTTTATCCGCACCCCCTCTCTGCCACCTTTCGGCTCCTCCTTCACTCTTCTTTCCACTCGGCTGCCTCTCTTCACTCCGTCGTTTAATGTTGCGTTCAGGTAACGCGAAATTAAACGTGCAAGACTATATATAGACTCAGTGAGAACGCGTGTATGTAACGTCGGGCAAGGCCCGCGGTCATGCCCGACTCTCTTCTCCTCCATCATTTTTCGTTTCATTTGTTCGTTGTGTGTTAGAAATGAGGCTCGTGCGAGCGTCCTCGCACCCTGAGAAAAACGGGTAAGACACAAAGGATTCAACGTGGTACGAAGAAAAGGGCAGAAGTTGTCATGGCCAGCGAGAGAAGCGCTCGCTAACGACCGGTCACGTGTTCGTCATTGGACACACGAAGGGTTCAACGGAGAAAAGTTGTGTTTAGGAAATTGCCTCGTCATTACCGCTTGTCCCAGCCTATGATCGCGGAAGGTGCCCCGGGGTCTGATGTACACCACCCTGAAGCGAATATGCATAATAAAGTAGAAAAAGAAAGATTAGAGAGAGAGAGAGAGAGAGAGAGAGAGAGAGAGAGAGAGAGAGAGGAGCAGATAACTCATTCAGGGGTAGATAATGTACCTTCACGAAACGATCAAATGCGACGATAAGAGGGTGCCGAAGAAATTACGACGGGGCAAAAGACGTCATACATACTGGGACACGAAAAAAAACATCGTGGGCACTCTATGGCACACCTGTATACTTCAGGAACTTCATCATACTATGATGAAAAAAAGGCTGACTCCTCCGCGTTCAATTCCGCAGTGTCTTTCGTTATATCAATTATTCAGAAAACTCCCCGTACCTACTTGATAATTAACGATAACAATCTTCGCGTGCATTTCTTAGGAGCGTGACGATTAAGGTAAAAAGTCCCATAGACGAGGCTGATGTTAATCATTATTATACATGTGTGTGGGTGTGTGTATATGGCTTTAATATCATTTAAACTTCTCTTTCGTTTCTCATCCTTCTTTTACCTTTATTCTCTTGTATTTCCCAATGAAAAAAAAGCAGGCAAATATTCGATGATATGATTTTTTCTCGGGATCGCGACGGGCTAGGGTGGGCTAGCAACAAAGGGGGCGGGGGTAGTGGAGATGGTTAGACTTGTTGGTGGGGCAACAGAAGTGAAACGGTACAAAGAACGAACGAGAGATAGGGAGAGAGAGACAGAGAGAGAGAGAGAGAGAGAGAGAGAGAGAGAGAGAGAGAAAGAACGAGAAATGGCAAAAGAGTTTCGTGCCGAGCTCACGCTAGCGCGGCTAACTCATGTCGTGTACGTCCGTTGTCCATTATACGACATAAAATTCCTTCCATCCAAGAAGATATGATCTAGGCGGAGCCGCTGTTCTGAGTCGCGTGTCCCATCGTGGGATCTGATAACACCAAGCTAAACCTCCCCTTGTACGACACTTCTGTCTCATTTTTCCCATCTACCTCCTTTTCCGTCTCTCTCACTCTTCGTCTCACCTTCAATTCGCTGGCATAAACAGCGGAAACCATCCCCTATCCACGACCCCAATCGCGAGCTTTGTGAGGAAGAGTGGGCGGCGGAAAATGTTCTCCACGGCCCCTCGTCACAAGAAAGCTTGTGAATAATGGTCACAAAAAGTATCGATACCTCGAAATATATTTTTTCGAAAATGATTTCTTTCCAACGGCATAATAATTATTTCACAAATGCATGAAAAAAGGTTGAATACTTATGTGTCTTGAAAATGTATTGAAATAGTGCGTACGATTTTAACGGAATAAGGAATTATCCTCAATCGACTGTCAAACATATGGTTCGAAGTTTCTTTTTAATTCGATTATTTGGAAATTGAGTGATTAAAATTATATTTATGTGCGGTTAAAATTCCGCCTTACTCTTCTGTAATACGATAATCATACTCGAGCCCAAACTTTTCGTTGTGACAAAACGAAACGTCCAGGGAATCGTTTACTGACAACTAACGTACGGTGAGTCTTTTATATATTAATATCGAGGGAATTTCTTCTTAAGCTTTCGCTATTGAGGCGTTTTATGTTTCGCTCGGGGTAAAAAGAAAATTACCGGATGCATCGAAACTCGGGCTTCTTGCAGGCTAAAACTTCGGGCCCTTCATATTTGATAACTTTCGTAAGTTTGTACGCAGCCTGAACGGTTGTTCGACGTTCACTTGTTTCAGTACTGCTTTCGCGCTGTTCGTATATATCGAATTTTTCCGCCTCTTGTAAAAACCAGAAAATGTTCGTTCGTCTCCTTTCTCGTGTCGTATGCACGAAACTATCAAGAGGGCTATACATAAGACTATAAAAAAACAGTATGCGACGCGCACATCGCATTGAAGCAAATATGAAAAAAAAAGTTTGTACTTTCAACAGTTATATGTACATCATACGTACCAAAGTATCGTATCTATGCACTTGCGAGAGGGGAGACTCAATGGCGGGCCTATACGATCGTGATCGGACATACGAACAGGAGCCATCGAAGCGTCTCCGCGGTTATTCACTCAATAATCCAGAGTCGATACGATTTTGCGTGTGCCCGATTGATGCGCGCTTGACTGTCATTGATTTCTCCTTAGGAGCAAAACGAGTTCCTTGAAAACTTTCCTTGTGTGCCCGGAAAAGTGACATTTCAAAATGTAATAAAGAATTTTCATTTTCATAAAGTATATATACGTATGTATGCTTTATTGGATATGGTTTATACGTGATTGAATTTAAATAACATATAAACAAACTCAATTGAAATATAATCATTTCATAGGAGAAAACTTATGGCGTTTGCGTGAAACCGTTCAGATAAATTCAATGAAAACTCTTTAACTGGGAGAAAGATGTATTTTCAACAAACTGAAGATCAAGTTATTCTCTGAAGCTAAGTTGCGAAATTGTGCAGCTTTTGTGCCACGTGTTCCCTCATCCTGACAGCGAAAACAAAGTTTTCAGTGAACTACTGATATATTTGATTTTTATGGACAAAAAAAAACCGAGGAAAATAACGACTCATGATCCGGGCAAAAAAAAATTAAGATCCGATTGCTCGCAGTATCGGATACTCGCTGCATGGATAGGCACAAGGTGGTTCGCGTGACAAAAGTGTACAACGCGGCGGAAAGTAACAATTGGAGCCGAATGGAAGTCGTAAGAGGTAGGTATGAGGATAAAGGCGCGAAATTTGAAGAGTTCGCGCGTGGTAAAGTGGTTACGAAATCGGCAGAGTCCCCGAATTGGTCAACGGCAAAGATGAAGACCGAGAACACGATCCGCACGTAGCGGCAGTAGATGTTTGTAACAGTGTGCTATCGCTGGCACACACGTATATTCACGAACACTGACACGAGTATGCGTGTACGTAAAAATGTAGAATAATGTAGTGAGGCATTTCCGCATAGGAAGTCGTGCATTAGGCTATCAGATCGAGCACGCTCGAGTTCCGACCGACTAGTGGTGGTGAAAACGAGGAGGAAAAAGCCCGGTAAACCCTTACGTGATTAGTCGCGGGTTGCTCGTGCGCCGTAAGGGCAAGAGGGGAGGGGGGCGGGGTTGGAGGGTTGTTGGTTCCTGAACGTACAACATATATAGGTGGGAAGGAAGGAAGAAATTTAATGCGTTATATTGCCCTGTAATTCTATGTACGGCCGCGTGTTACTCAGAAGTGCTATCGCTCCTTTCGTCGCACCACCCTATCACCCACCTCCTGCTTTCTTTTTCGCTCGATTTTTCCCTACACCCTTACTATTCAATGGTATCGCCTTCGTGTCTTCCCCGTCAAATGATTCTTTTCCATGTTTCCTTTTTACTGTTGGAACGAGTTTTTTTTTTCTTTTCACGGTATATTAACAGGAGCTGATTGTTGGCGTGTTTGCAGGGATGAGGTTGACGAAAACGTGCTAGATGGAAGAGAAGATGGAACAGAAGAGAGAAACAGTGCGAGGGGCCAATTCTGTGCGCGGTTAGGGACGAGGGTCTCACTTCCCGCGGCCAAAGTGGAGAAACAGGGTACCCGAGTGAAGACGCCTTGCCCGAGGCAGACACGGCGTCGTCGAGTTTCTTTTTTTTTCTTTTTTTCTTCACATAATTAGCTTTTCGTGTAGACACAAAGCTAGAATCTCTTTGTGTCTTGCTCCTGTCGGCAAAGA
Source organism: Ophion ventricosus (assembly GCA_963932345.1). Classification (NCBI taxonomy): domain Eukaryota; kingdom Metazoa; phylum Arthropoda; class Insecta; order Hymenoptera; family Ichneumonidae; genus Ophion; species Ophion ventricosus. The sequence goes on along the minus strand of OZ010715.1, from coordinate 16,259,946 downwards.
TATTTGATTTGCTTGATTTTACCGCGACCGTCGATTTAACCCACAATGATAGAATGGAGCCAACATTCGTGAGAATAAATCGCGAGCATGGCAAACTCTGCCGAGAACTAATAACAATTAAGGGGGCTACTCAGCTATCGTGTAATGGTAAGAATTTGCTAACATTTATTGAGGATATTTGAGAATAGGTGTTGCGGCTCCGTGCAAAATTTCAAGTCATTCGTCTGCATGATTGTTGAGCAATTAATTATTGAAGTTAGGCTTTTATTCACGGCCGACAACAAATGCTATACGATAACCCTTGTGAAGACGCCTTGCCCGAGGCAGACACGGCGTCGTCGAGTTTCTTTTTTTTTCTTTTTTTCTTCACATAATTAGCTTTTCGTGTAGACACAAAGCTAGAATCTCTTTGTGTCTTGCTCCTGTCGGCAAAGATATTTGATTTGCTTGATTTTACCGCGACCGTCGATTTAACCCACAATGATAGAATGGAGCCAACATTCGTGAGAATAAATCGCGAGCATGGCAAACTCTGCCGAGAACTAATAACAATTAAGGGGGCTACTCAGCTATCGTGTAATGGTAAGAATTTGCTAACATTTATTGAGGATATTTGAGAATAGGTGTTGCGGCTCCGTGCAAAATTTCAAGTCATTCGTCTGCATGATTGTTGAGCAATTAATTATTGAAGTTAGGCTTTTATTCACGGCCGACAACAAATGCTATACGATAACCCTGATACGACTCTCGTGACATAATACAAATTTTAAGAATTTAATACAAATAGGTGGTACAAATTCTTGACATTTTTATGGATGATTTTAACGAAGAGTGACGAGTTTTGCCTGCCCCGTTATCGAGATATTCTTGAAATAAAACAAAAAATTTTCGCTGATTTGCGTAAAACGATAAAGCGTGGTAACGACACATGGCAAAGTTGCTGATAAGTCGGCCATTTTTTAATAGGCGCCACAATTAGACACATACAAACTATTGTTTCCTCGTTATAAATTTTTTACCGCGGTTTCATAAAGAGTATTAAAAATTTTTTTTATCATTATTATTATTTTTGTTCCGCATGATTCCAAGAAAGAGTAATACAACACAAAATGTTCGCAAAAAAGATGATAATTAAAATTTGTTTATTACCAATCAAACAAACTTAACAAATATTTGGCAAAGTAAAGAAAATATTGAAGGCAAGCCGTGTTTTTCTTCATGTTTAATATTTTTCATCCTTAACTCCTCTTGGCAGAAGCTGCAGTGCATGTGTTCCGACATAACTTTCAAATGAATTATTCATTTTCCGGGTCAACTACTTTTTTTCGCTGTTTTCCATTTTCTACTTGCTTTAACGGACGATTTTATTGTTTTTCACTTCGGATGTTTCCTTTCCATCTTTTCATTGTCTTTCATTTTGGTTAATAATCTATTCGCGATGTAAATAAAGGAAAAACAATCAATAATATTTCTAAACAGTAAATTATACGAATTTCACATATTTATTAGCTGAAATTTATTTATTTTACGTAACCGAAAATTTTATTATTCGGAATTGGCAGCCGTTACAGGCCCCCGTGTTTAAGCATATGCATTCCCCTTCTGTCGCCTGGTCCGCAGAGACCCTGAGCAACCTTCTTGAAATATGATCCCAGACGCACGAACCTGTCATAGTTCAGATTCGTACTTTCTCGCTTGGCAAGATAAGAAACGGGAAAAGAGGCGTTTGCGATGATAACGACGTAACATGGGATAAAAAGATGGACACCTATGTATGTGTGTGTGTGTGTGTGTGCGTACATACAATAAATGTATGTCTACATGTATATGGAGCTATGAGGAAGAGGTCGAGGCCAAGCGGACTCGCGCCCGTTCGTCGGACTTGGTTCGAAGCTTCGTGTATCTGCGATCTCTTCGCTCCTACTCAGCCTAATTATAATCAGGCTAATGCCCAGAGAGCGTGGCCGTTCGGTATGTAGTAGGCAACGCGCGGAATATAGCCCACCAACCCCGTATCACCTGGTTTATCCGCGAACCGGCCTTATGATACACGTTCACTCGAGAGTCCCCATACCAGGAGTTGCTAATATCAAGCCCGGTAGAAGCAACGCGAGCAGCAACGGAATCAGCATAGGCGGTGTTCTCTACGGTGCTATATAACTCGCGGTCTAGCGGTAATTAAGATTCGGACACACCCATCGTGACTTTCGCGTCTCTTGGGTTCTAAACGGGACGAACCACTTTCCCACTGAGCGGTATATGTATCTGACGTATCTACTTGTACGTACGTCCTAGATCAGAAATGGGAGTGGTCGATTCACTCGAAACGCTTCTTTATATGATATCTCTCTTCTCATCCTTCGTCGTTCGTGCACGATTTTAGACATTTTCCCTAAAACAGTCGCTTATCGACCGAGGCAGACTCGATCTGGAATTCCGGTGTCTGTACCATCAGCTTGATGTTATTCCGAAAGAGCGAGAGTTACGGGAACGAGAACAAGATCCCCAGCGGTCGTACAAAAGAACATTTATGTGGACCAGTCGTGTTCGGGGGTGTGACGGCATTTTAAATGGAATACGGACGAATTTTCTGTCATCACGCTTATGGAGGATTCACAGTGGGGTTAGAGATACCGATGGTCCAGCATTTCACGATCTTTTCGTTTATATTCAGTTATCGCGGGGACTATATGTCAGTTGAATCATTAGATATCACTTACCGAAAGTTGGAGAACCACTTGACCAGTTGCGCCGTGTTGTTCTTGTTGAATTTGATGTCGGGGAAGTACATCTTGAGAACGGAGGAGGACGGATACCTCACCCAGAAGAACATCAGCTTGGCTTTTCTCAAATGCATGGGGGTCAACGTCGACGAGTTCACTGTGGTTAAGGGAATTATCGTGGAAGTTTTGAAAAAAAAAATTGCATCTTATGCCACTTAAGATTGTCGATGATGGTGGTAAAATGTGGTAGAGCATTGTACATTTGAGCACGATTGGTGTGGCTTTTTTTTAAATATCGTTGCGGTGTTATATTCTATCTCAACTCAGCACTCGGATATCTCAAACTTAATCGTGTTTTCCTTCGTATCAAATTGGATTAGAAATCGTACAAGCTGTGGCGTTCCCGCCGAGGGTTAGACCTATGTGAAGACCGAGAGCGAGGTGGAGTACAACATTGATAGAGGGGTCCAACGTTAGCTCAGGTTGACCTACGATTGGCCGCATCTTCAGCTGAAGCCTTACTGCCTCCTTATCGGTAATAGGATCTCCCTCTGTGGTTTCATCGCATTCTTATTCGGTTAATCCGACGTGCTCCGTACCCCCTGCCATTACTGGACCTACCAAACTTCGGCTACGTTGTTGCGACCCTTCGCTACTTGGTGAGAACCAAATCTTCCCGCATGGTTCCACGTGTACAATCTAGAATCTAGTATTCCACCGTACTCTCTTGCTTAAAATCCGTGAGTCCAAATTTTCAATTGCTTTTTGGTATTGACTGAAGGCTCTACTGGATGGGAAAGACAGCACGCGACTGGCTTTACGGGAACAAATATTTGGGATATTATTGATACGAGCACATCTTTTACAAAGGGATGAAGAGATGGAGACACTTCGGAGGTTCGGCTACATTATCTATAGTCGCGCACTCGACCTATCCCATTGGTGACGATGAGAGAACTAGAGAGAAAGCGAGACGAAGGGGGCAGTAGACGAGTAAAAGCGAGAGAGAATGAGAATAGAGAAGGGAGGATAAAAACGACAGCATTGATTTTACATCAAAGGCCGAACTAAAAAGGCGGCAAAGAACGTCGTGCACCGACCGAACGCCCACGATGCAGTTCCGCTGCAGCGTGTGCCTTCATACACGACCTGATCTAGCCTCTCTTTCACTCTTTCGCTGTTTCTCGTCGATGCTCTTTTTCCCTTGCTGCTTATTCTACTCTCTGTCGTGTATCTTCTTGCTTGCTCTATCTGACTTTACCGCCAAGCCCTGCAATCCGTGCACATCCTACACAATTCACCCGGCGACAATCTATCTCCCGTTTACCCCCCTCTAATGCATTGTACCCCAACCCATAAGGATAAACCTCCAAGGAAACTAGTAAAGTTGGTGGGCCAGGGAAGCGGGAATTTCCTCCCGCTATACTTCACTTGTTCTTTACCGAGACTAGATCCGAGAAATTGCGGGACAGAATATTGGTTTGGCTGAAAGTTGCTAGGCAGAAGCTGACCAGTCTCTCAAGCGCAGGTCAAAGAACTTTCATTGGGCTTCTCTCGCCGCCTAGCTCCTGGCCAAACTTTGTTCGCAGATGCAACAGCCAACATTATCCTAACTCCTATGGCGAACTAATCTAACACTGGTCCCAGGCTATACAACGCCGTAACTCTGACTTTATCCGCAATTCTCTATCCTTCCGTTACTATATCTCTTTTCTCGGCCACTCGAGCTATGCTTTCGTTAAAAATTTGGCGTACAAAGTTTCCACGATATATACGCGCTCGACTTCCGCTTCTCTTTGTTTTCCCGATGGCCTGCATTCCAAAATTTCTTGGATCAAATGCCATATGCCTTTCTCTGCTTGCTCAAAGGACCAATCTCATCTTCTGCCTCGTCGTTATTCTGTTGTTTCGGTTTTTTCCGTTAACTCTGTCAAGATTATAAATGAGTGTTCCCCAATACCATATCTAGCTGTTTTTTTTTAGTTATGGCAAATCTCAAACAAACTGGATTAAAATCCTATTTGGTTATGATAATTGTCCCAGAAGACTCCACTCCTTGCAGTTATAAAAAAACTAATGGATTTTTCAAATATTTTGAATTATGAACTTGAGATTCGTAAGAGGAAGATCATTGTTTAGAATTCTCAGTGCAAACTTCTCAAGCTCGTACATTTTTTTAAAGTGACGTGGGTCGTTGATTGGGACGTCATCTTGATAATCAGTTTTTGAAACAAGGCACTTGGTTCGGCATTACCGAGATAACAACGTTATGCTAAAAGGAGCCGTTTTTAACATAAAAGGTAATTTTATAAAACTTGATATGATCATTTTCTCTAAAGAATATTCAAATCTCATATTTACTAAATCTTTCAGTGATCTCGATCTTCTCATGAATGAAACTTTTATATTTTCTAGATATACCTGACGTTATTCAATATGTCAATTTACTTTTTTGTCAACATTCTACCAAATTTGTTACCGCTAAAAAATCAGAATTTTAAAAAAATTGAGATAAAGGATGTTCATGAACACCATCGATTTAGCATTAGCAAAGGATATTATAGGCTGAATTCCATCGTAGTTGATTTCTCCAGAGTTGCAATCGCTACCTCTGTCATTGCTATCCATTCTGAGGTGTCCGTAGTCGGGGCTGCCGTGCTGGGCCACCGCGAGTAATGCCGGATGAAGCATCGAGGGTGGATGGGGTAGTGGTGGCGAGTCGCGTAACTCAACTCCTCCACCAGGTGGACTCGCCGGCAGATGGTGAGGTCCTGACGGTGGTACCTGGCCCGAATGACCCGCGTGAGGATTGAAGAACGGCGAGTACGGCGAGAACACTTGACTCTCGTGCAGGCTGGGATTCGGTATCGCCACAGACGTCGGCAAGGAGACCGGTAACATCGGAGGTGGCGCATGATACGGTCTCGGTGGTGGTGGTGGCGGACTGTCGCTACCGCCCTGTGAACCATTGCCCTCTTGCGCCAAGATTCTCGAGACAGTTCTGGGTGTAATCCTCGTGTCGGTAACCTGACGTTAAAACCGTTCGGTTACCGCGAGGACGTAGGATTTTTGGGATTTTTTTTTATTTATTTATATATATGATTTGATTGTTTTTCCTTACCTTATGGCGCCTCTTCTTAGGTGTCATTACGAGAGAAAGAGCCTCGTTCTGTTCGGCTTCTCGCGCTTCTCTGTCCTCGCCCCTCAAACCGCAGTAATCTCGCTGCTGTTGTTCCCGTTGCTGTTGCTCTCGATGTTGAGCCTGTTGCTGTTGTTGCTGCTGTTGTTGGGCCTGCATAGAGGCCATTCCGTATATCGTTGGTGGTTTTGGTGTTTGAAACATACTGACGCTCGACCTTGCGTGTGGCGGTAATTGATTGATCTGATTGAGATTATTTTCCGTTGGGCCTGGTAGTTGGCCATGTGGGCCACCCATGGTACCGATTTGCGGGAAACCCGCGGTTTGTGCCGGGGACCCACCGTTGAGGGGCCCCCGTTGCCCGTTTGGGCCACCGGTAGTTTGCGGTGCTCCCCTGTCTACTACTTTCGTTCTTGGCGATTTTCTCTCGAGTAATTGACTCGCGAGCATCAAATCCTTGTTGAGCTGATCCGCGGCCGATTGCGCCATATCGCCGCTCTGCTTATTGAGGAACCTTCTGGGCTGCACGTACCTCGAAACTACACCATCTATCAAATGTGCAAGTGACGTTGTGATTTCCGTCTTGAGAATATCTGCGAAACCCTCAAGATCGGCCCCTGTTAAATGTGTGCCCGATGATCCCGTTGGCACCCGACCGGCAGCATTTCTGAACACATTCAACCTCTCCTGGAAGTCCTTGTGCGGATGCGCCATACTAGTGGGTGGCATAACTGGTGTCTGTGGCGTGGGTGGTCCGGTGTTTATCTGACTCGATGGCTGACTGGATGGCTGAGGTGATTGTTGACGTTGCTGATGCTGCTGCTGTTGCGCAGCCGCCTGTTGCGCCTGCTGCTGTTGTTTTTGTTGCTGCTGCGCAACGGCCTGTTGCTGCTGTTGCTGTTGTTGTTGTTGTTGTTGTTGTTGTTGGTGCTGTTGCTGTTGTTGGGCTGCTACTTGTTGCTGTCTGACCGCAGCCTCCTGGTGTTGCTTCATACGTTCCGCATGGGCCTGCTCCATGTAGAGCTTCTGGCCCATTTGGTACATCGCTGCAGCGGCCGCATGCGGGTGATCGGGTGGCAGTGGTGGGAGACCATTATAGGGCGGCGGATGAGGTCGCGGCGGCCGGGGTGGTGGTTGAGGATGCGGATGATGTTGAGGACTTGCGGGAGCGTCACCACTATCGCTACTTTCAGGCAACATCCACCCTCGAGTTGTGAGCTCGTCGTACTTCTGTTTCATAGCTGCGAGTTCGCCTTTCAATAATTTCAGTTGACTCTGCAGGGTATCCTTTTGTTCACGTTTCCGTCTTATCGTCGTTGGATCATCTTCCTCTTCGCTTTCCTCTTCGTCATCCAGCATGACGTCGCTAATGCCGTGCTGTAGCACGTGATGGGCCGTTTGTTGTTGAGGATGATAAAGCTTGCGCTTTTTGCAGCCATTCACAGTTGCAGGATTACAAGCGGGACTACTCACACTGCGCATCGTACTCACAATGTTCTCCACTCGGGCGCGTTTGACGTCCGATGTGGGCGAAGTTGTTTCAGCCTTGGGCATTACCGGGCAAGGCGAGTGACTCGGACTCCTCTTGATGTTCATCGAATCGTCGAGTTCCTCCTTAACAGAAACCGAACCGGAGCGTGGTGCCGATGGACTCGGTGGTAAACTTTGTTCACAATCCGAACCGTCAAGATTCGCACCAGGTTCCATACCGGCTTCCGCGAACGCTTCTTCCATCGCGCGCGCAGCCGATGCCGCGTCCTCGGCACTGTCTTCCGCGTCACCGGGCATCACCGTATCACGCTCACTGTGATTCGCGTTAACGTTATTCCCATCGACACTCTCTTCGCCTCCACTCTGCACTGTCCCACTGATCGCTCGCGCACTATCACTATTTTGATGCTGCTGTTGAGGGCTCTGCTGTAGGTGTTGCTGCGATTTCAGCAATTCCGTCGTAGTGTTATTGTTGTTATTATTGTTGTTACTATGTATACTGTTATTATTGTTGGGTTGTTCTTGGCCCGTGAGCGCGGACATCTTCCGTCTCTGAAGTATGTCACGCAGCATGTGCTGAGTGAGTTCAACAGCGGTAGCCGGGTCGTCGCAATTAATAACCACCCCCGGCTGAAGATTCGCTGCCTGATCCATGCCCGCTCCTGTCATTCCCTGACTACCCTCGGGCGGCGAGCCTCCTGCGTCACTCGCCTGCTTAACCTGTCGTCCGAGGGGCTCGTTCAGCATCTTGGTAGGGCCAAAGCCCGGAGCCCCGAAGAAGTCGAATGCCGCGTGAGCGGAATGCTGGGTCGTTGGCCCCGTCGTTGCTCCGAGGTGACCTTGAATCCCACCAGCCGCGCCAGGCTGTTGCTGGCGCTGTTGCTGATGTTGGGACTGTTGTTGTTGTTGCTGCAAAGACTGATGACCCGATGGTGGACCGGAGCCACTGAATATAGGACTGTATTGCGAACCGCCGAAAAAGGATGGCCGGGAGCTAAAGTTCGGTATGCTCGAGTAGCTGTTGCGCGGCTCGCCGGCGTCCACGCGCTGTCTGGTGCGCTTCTGCTTCTTTAGGAGTTGCTGTTGCTTGCTATCCGTGGTTGCTCCGTAGAGGGCGAAACAGTCGGTCTCCTCCTCCGATGACATCATCGGCCGTCTGGTTGGTCGGCCCCCCAAAGGCCTCCGCGTCTCCTCCCCGCCAGGGTTCCTTGGCACCCCTCCCCTTTGCACACGAATAGCTTGCCTCGTGCTTGCTCTCGTCGTCGTGCTTCTCCCGTGTGTTTCTCTCTCTTGGAACCCTGACGACTCAGCTACCCTACCCCTGACCCACCAGCAATTCGCCTTCTACCAGCAGCGGCTTAGTTTCTCTGTCTCGTGTTCTCACTCTCACTCTCTCTTTCTTCCCACCGTCCCCCACTTCTCGCTCTCGCACCACCGATCCCCACTTTTACGACGCTGCGCCTCCTCCACTACTCTACGCCGTCTACTCTAACTCCTACTTTGCTTTCTCGGCTTCTCCCTCCCCCTCCCCCCCGAGCGGTAGGACGCGCGCGCGCCTACCGCCTTCTTCTTGGCACCCGCTGCCGCTGCTCTTCCCAACTATGACGAAACTTACGCCGGTGAGACCCTTACCAGCATCCGACGCAATCACCTCCGATGTCGCTCTTCGTTCACTTCCTCTCGGACTTCCTGCAGGAGCCGCCACCGCCACCCCGACCGTCTTGCGATCTCGGTCCTGCCCGCACTACCTAATTCTCTCCCTCTTTTTCCGCCTTCTTTTTATTCGCTTCTTCCGAATTTTGACCGTTTTTACGTCCTTCAGTCCCGACTGCTGCTTCTTCTTGTCACGCTTATTTGTAATACTGCTTGAGTCGACCGATATTGTATTTCTTGGTTCGCCCGTGTCTTTAGCTTTTTCGGTTTTTCTTCCGTGTCTATTTGTCGTTCTTCTTCAGTGTCTCTTATCTTTTATTAGCCGTCCCTCGCCACCTTTTTTCTCACCCTCTTTCCCCTCTAATTTATTCTTCACTATTCTTTGGCCCACTCTTTTCGTCGTGGATACGACGTCAAGATCTTTACATCCTGCTTTAGATGCTTTTTATGTTCCCTGTTGGCGGTAATTCGATGTCGTCGGTACGTACTTGAGTCCCGTTTGCGATGCTTCAAAGGAATCGGATCGTTGTCGGGGCCTGTTCCAGGTGCTGCCGAACTACTGCAGTTGTTGCTCACGGACCTGGTGATGTTTCTGCCAGGATGGCTGCTTCTTCGGCTCGTCGCGTACTGCTCTCGACGATGCTGTCGTTGACTTTTAATATTACTCCCGTTAATTATTGCGAGTATGCTTGCCGGAGCTCGCGCTGGCGGTCTTCCCGTGCCCCCGCCTGGGAGCTGCATCCTTCGAACTCGCCAAAGGGCTAACTGCCCCTCGCCTCCTCGTCGCGATTTTTATTTTGAAGACTCTATCCGTCTGCAATCAAAAAATACATTTTTTCCATATTAATTTATTTCGCGTGACCTATGAGATTTTTGTCTTCAAACGTTTTCCAAGATTTGTAGAAGAGTTGGGCAAATATACAACCAGGTATTTTTAAGACTCCACGATTTATTGAATTATACTATGAATATTAATTTGTTTCTTACATTTACTGAAGCTCTGTTAATAATGGTTAAAACTTATTTCGCTTTCACTGCTTTCATTTTGAAAATGAGTGCGAACAATTTCGAAGCGCCACGTGTAGAAATAATTTAATTATGCCAATAATACTTGGAAAGTTTCAATACATTCAAAATCGGCTCGATTCGAGTACAATCGCAGCTTGTAATTTAAATCTGTTGAACTGCTCATTTGACCTGTTTCCTACGAGCAGAAAAAACAAATACCAATGAGCGTGAGATTCATTTTTTATAACGCGTTACGGATTCTAGACGGCCAGTTTAAAAAGTCCAACATTCAATTTCTTAATTACATTTTCAAGCGCTGTTTGCATTTGAGCACACTGCGACGCGCAATCTCTCTCTCTCTCTCTCTCTCTCTTTCTCTCTCGCTACTTCCCTTTCGAGTACGGCATTCTGAGGGCTTTCTCTGTTGCTCTTTCTCTAGTAAAAAAATATATATATATTCATGTCTTTACTCTTACGGAACGCAAATTGCCTAAGCCTTGCTACGCGAACTCCTATTACCCCTCTAATGTGATACGTGATTGTATTTGAGTGTACAGCAATGTATTTTATAACGAAGTAAGGCTCGTCAAACCTATCATCCTAAGCTGTGTGAAAACTACAAATGAGCCCTCCACTTTTTAATTTCAACGTGTCATAATCTTAGTATCCACCAGATTTTCGGGAAAAATCGGTAGCGAAGTTCTAGAATAAAAATGGCTCTCATTGCATTTGATATCCATATATTTATACTGTGCTCTACGAGCTACACGATTTACGAAATAGATGGTTCTCATATTTGATATCATAGAATAAGCGAGGGTATAACGGTGATAAGTATACGTCACCGTTCATACGATAAGCTGTGTTCTTGGGCTGAAGTGGCCTCGTCAAGTACTCAGCTGGCTCAACTAGTTGTAGAAACTTGCTGCGACATCGTCACACCATATCGAGCAATCGAACATCTATACGAATGCTTCTATGTTCACGTGTACGGATTCGTACATACGTACAAATTGTTCGCATGTGTAAAAGTATTGGTAGAGTAGGCCGGAGCACACGCAAGTCTCGACGCAGGGGTATATCGAGAAATACGAGGGTGGAAGACTCTGAACAGACCATAAGAAAATTACATCCAATGAATATCTTATTCGCATATAAGCAGTTTCGACCAAGTTCCATCTTTTCGGTATATAGTTATACAATATCCTGACCTCGTCGTTTTTCTTACCTCTCCCTCTCTCTCTCTCTCTCTCTCTCTCTCTCTCTCTCTCTCTCTCTCCCTCCCTCTCTCTCTCTCTCTCTCTCTCTCTCTCTCTCTCCCCCCCCCCCCTCTCTCTCTCTCTCTCTTTCTCTCTCACTCTTTGCTGCCCGACATAAGACTTTTTCTCTTTTTCCTTGTTTCATTGGGTGCAGCTAGATCGTTAGGGGTCAATACTCGACGACGGAAGAAAAAATAATTGGTAGCTCTGTATCGCTTGGAGACCGTTTATTTCTTTAATATCTCTCTCACTATGCGTCCGTTCCGGGCAACACAGGGAAAAAAGACGCTGCCCACCCCATTGCGCCCTTCTCTCGGTACGCGTCCTATCTCATTATGAATGTACGTACATAAACTATTCCAAGTTGCTGCAATCCATATTTTATTCCTATTCTGTTTCATTTGATAGGAGCTTTGTATTTTGTATTATTTGTACTCTTCTTGGTAATATTGTGCTTATTTTTTAAAGGATTTTTCTTAATGGCTAAACACATACACCAATCTTTCTCTATCAGTAAGTCCATTTCACCCGGAAAATCTAAGTGTTTTTGCAGTGATCTGCCTAACGTCTTCAAGTTTCTGTGATATTCAATCAGTTTGACATGAAGTTCCACTTTAGGCAGAGCTAATATTCATTTTTCCGATAAGTCATTTGACAAAGAACATTTTCGGAAAACAGTAGAGGATTTGAAGTAATAATTAAAATCAAATATGAGTTGACTCCTAAGCGTTTCGTTGAATCCTATACAATCTCTACATCGAAGCACGTGTTTACTGCATCTACATTTATTCGCGAGACTTGATGTTAACCGTCAATAGTCCGTCCTGCCAGTATTTCGTACATCTCATACCCAAGCACTTTTAACCCACCATCATCAATGCCTCGACTTTTGCTTTTCGTTCCGGATTTTTGTTCATGTCTCAGACTCGAGATTTTTCCAATACTCGTTGGCTATGCGATCCTCTTAGGTACGAGACCGAGTCTTTGGGAGAAACAGTGATTGGCTGGCACCCTTGCGACAATGCGAGAGTCCACGGAAGTCTCCGAGCGCTTATACTCTGTCTCTTCGCACTTTTCGTACTTACCGTAGCAGCGGGATAAGTGTCTCGAGACGTGGACAAAGAACTGTCACGTCTTCATTCGTCCCACTGCGTATACTCGTATATGTGTATTTGTATATATGCGTCCATATATACGTTTATACGTATATACGTTTGCACACGAGTCCGGTTACATGTCGGAAGCAACGATGCCTTGAAAAATTTATTGTATACCATAAGGGCACTTTCTCAGGTCGATAGTTGCGCCAAATACATACAAGTATTATCCGGGACTTAAGAAGCCACGAATGACGACGTACGTACACAACTCGCTATTAGATTCCCGCAATGAGCTCAGGTGGGATAAAGACACGCGATCAAAGTAGCGACGATTCGATTGGGTGGGAAAATTGTCAAAGTTTATTTTCTGTACACGGCTGTTTCGCTTGTGTCTTATACCCACGTCTATGCATGAGGGAAGCAACAGCTGAGCAACTTTGAAGCACCTGCTCTCGATAAAAGTGATCTCCGCACTATCGAGACTTATTTTGTTTCCGTTTTATCGAAAATTTCCTGATTGCAGGAATTGCATCGGATACATGGGAGAGCGTGTCGAACCAGCTTGAAAGAAAAAAAAAAGAAACAGAATGACAGCAAGGCAGCCCTACAGAGACAGGGCGACTTCGAAAAACAGATATAAAGGAACATACGAGGGAACCGTTTGGTCGTTGGTAGTGAGCATATGGTTAAGTTCGAATCCCCCTTCCCCTGGGCAGGCCGATCCACGACGCATCGGCTGCTGGCGATAAGCACTCGTTCCTCCACAACCACTTTATATACCTGTGAACGGGAAAGTACATAAACTTCGAGGGGGGTGTTTCGGCGTCGCGTTCCTTCGTGCGTAGGATGTGCACGATGACTGCGCAGACGGGGGAAGAGAGTGACGACGATAAAAAAAAGTTAGTAAGCCTTTTGTGCTTGTAGCCCGGTCTCACCGGAAATGAGGCCTTTGCCTCGAGAGTCGGAAGTAAGCCGGGAAGAGGTAATTACTGAGAGGGTGGCGGTGAACAAGGGGCCCAAAAGCAACACAGAAGTGAGGTATGCTCACAGCTCTGGAACTGTAAACTCGCCTGTATCTAGGGCTCCGATACATGTATACTGCGTGTAATGTCAACGTGTTACCAGAATTTTATGGCGCACACACACGCATACATACGAATTAATCAAACCTTATACGTTTTCGTCGTGCGGAGATGGGAATTCAAAGCGAAAAGAGAGTTGCAGGAGGAACAAAAACGGATGTAGATTCGTTTCATCCGGTAGGAAGCTTCGATGATTTCCGGTTAACGAGTGAACCATGACATACCCGTGGACCGAAAACTTTCCCCGATCGCCAGTTTCACACATATTCTTTCTTTTGTCTTTTTGTTTCTTTCTTTCCAATGCACACGCGTGCCTCGCCTGTAGTGTTCATTGTCACTTGTTGCAAGTTACCTTCAGGTTGGTAGCAGAAGACCATCACGTTTGCGCTCAAAGTGGTCAATTTCGCATCGTAGAGGAAAAAGAGAACAATAGTAGAATATCCATACACACCCGTTGTATCCGTCGAGTACCGAAGGGGTCCCTTGCGGAACCACGGACCGGCACTTCCGGGGAGAGTGCGTCATACGATATATTCGCTGTTTAGGCAGGTGATTATGCTTCGCGTCTCGCGGTACCCACGTAACGCCCGTATGCAATTTTTCTGCCCGTTTAATTAGATGCGAAAGGCTGATGGAGCGGATAACAACCTTCATTTGGAGCCATCATTTTATCAATAACGGAGAGACGGCTTTGAGCTCTGTCGATGTAGAATACGTGATTTGGAGACTCTCGGACAAGTGATCGAAGTGCCGGAGGCTTGAAGAGCCAGGCTATACCACGATTGCACTCGTAAGTGAAGCCGGACACATCGGGAGAAAACTTGCATCGTTAACGCGCCGAACTCTCGCGGCCAAAGTCCCAGCTCCATGCTCCATCGGTTCCATTGTTTCGAACTATCGGCTATATACGTAGATCCAATAATCTTCCTCACCGTCCTTCATCCCCATTATGTCTCGTAGGCGTCAAGTTCGGTAATTAACGTAGTGAATTAAGTGGACCAAGCCCTGAGGCATCTCCATCTACGTATAGAGATATCTTTTACTTCAATGTAATCGCTCGCTGTAATCCTCGTTCTAGCGGTCAAACTCAATAATAGCTATGAAAGATCGATAATATCATCCGTAAGAAATGTTTTTTATGTCTGCTCGAGGTTGAAGACCGAGCCGGGAAATTTCTACCGGAAATAAGGAAAAAATTGGTCGCCAATCAACAAGTCGTTCCTGAATGTAAGGTACTCAATACGACTACCCTTATGTCGTCGTATTATCTCGCCCCCTATTGGACGAATCCACATGCCGGCAGCAATTTTAATGGGGTTCTGAGACACAACATGTGCATGGGAATTTTACCCCCCGTAAGTGTCATGTGGTCGGTGGGAGATCGCTCTTTTCGAAGGGAGTGGGCCTGTTCGCAGGGGGCCACATGGGAAACCAGTTGGGTGCAACGGCCCATGTCCATCCGCGACCAACTCGAACGATACTCTTATAATCGTTAGCATATAAAAAGCATTAGTTTCCATATTTCCAGTGTCCCGGATGAAGAACAATAATGAAGATCAAAGTATTATCCTTACGAGTCATTACTCCTTCGTTGTTCTTCTAAATGACTCGCAGGGCTTGTCACATAGGGATATACCACGATCGATTCAATCATTGTTTTCTCCACCCGTACAGAAATATGTTGGGAAGCCCCCGGATCGTACCACATCCCTATATGCATTTGATAGGAACGCCGCACGTAGGGCGTCCACATTGGAATCCAAGTGGATTCTGCGCTACTTCTCGATTTGCGTGGTTTGAGAATTTTTAATTTCAAGTTCTCGACCGGTATTTGTTGGACCGCCTGACAAAAAATATTCTTTCATGATCCCGAGCACAAATTTATTGGTGAGTCCCAAGATGCACCGATAGGAGATCTCCATAGGGATTTGTTGGGGACAACGCACATAGGGCGTTCTCACTGGGATCAAATTGGA
Source organism: Ophion ventricosus (assembly GCA_963932345.1). Classification (NCBI taxonomy): domain Eukaryota; kingdom Metazoa; phylum Arthropoda; class Insecta; order Hymenoptera; family Ichneumonidae; genus Ophion; species Ophion ventricosus. The sequence goes on along the minus strand of OZ010715.1, from coordinate 16,244,515 downwards.
TTCTGCTCTGTTTGCCGATGAACGCTGTTTGAGAATTCTTATCACGTTCGAATCGGAAATATGTTAAAAGTCACGAGAGAAAACTCAGCGTGTTGAAACATAACCTGCATGTTTCGTGAGTGTGTACGTGTGGTGATATTATGTCAAAGAGCAGTAAAATAAATAACAAACGATAATTACAGCGTATTCTCAGTTATGTAATTCAAATAAATTTTTAACATATACTTTTTCGACCAATTTATATTTTTTCAACCAATTCATACTTTTTCAAGCAATTTATAATTTTTATGATAAGATTTATGCTTTTTTAAGATCCATTCATTTTGTATATATATATTTTTTTCGGTTAAAAAATTTTACGTACAGAATGCGACGGGACCCATCGAGATTCGTATCAGATTCTGTTCGATAATGTGGGAATCTTTTCGGATTCAAATTGGATTCGTACATTGGATTCCAATGGGAAATCCCGATTAGAATCCAATGTACGAGCGTGACGTTTTAGGATAGGGATCCAATGCGATGTCCTTTTGGATTCCTATCAGTAAGTGGGGGGAAGAATGGGAATCCAATTGGGTTATTGAATTTCTTTTTATATAACTTTTTCATTGATAATGTGCAGTTTTTATAACAGAAGTTTTTTTTTAAATAATTAACAAAGATATAGAACTTTGTAATTTCGATTCTATTCGGTTCCGCAAAAATGCGTCGAACGTTTCCGAAGTTACCCGAACGTGTCTGGATGTTATACTTAGCCGGTATAAGAACTACTCGTGTAGTATGAGTATTTTCTGAAAAATGACAACGATAAAGACATACAGGACTTGTTTCGTTCCTCTGTGTAAATATATCACATAAAGTTCACCAAATAAAATCGAGTAAAAACCGGTTATAACGATATTGAAGGGACCATGCAGTACCGACGTTATCGCCGAACCATCGTTGTAAGTAATGCCGTTATAAGTGGTTTCGACTGTATTTCTCTGTATTTCGCCAAATAAAATATCACTTCTACCGCCTTTAATGTTTTTCCGATGCAACCCTTGCAGTCGTGGTTGTTCGACGATTACGACCTTGTTGACAATTAAATTTGTGTGGGACGACAGTTGTCTTTATTTTTTCCTGTCCGCCCGTCATTGTACAATAAAAATAATTTTCCATGTCTTCTGCCAGCTGTGAAGAATAAAAATAATGAAGCGACAGAACGTTTTCAGGTTAGGAGGGGTTTGACATGTTGTTTCAGCTATTGTCGCGAAGTATCATAAATATATTGAAAATAATGTTATATTTTAAAGAAATATTGCACCACAATTTGACGTGTATACTTACGTCAAAGTGGTCTTCACAGCAAAAATAATTGGACGATGATGTTGGGTGGACATGTTGGGCTGCTTTGAACCACAGATGTCGACGTTCTTTTTTAATAGTTAAAAAAATACTTTAATTATAACAACCGCACATGATCTTTACAATAAAACGAAATGGATTTAGTAACTTAATTGGATCCCTATTATGATTTCTGCACGTGCATACTTTCTCATACTTCATCTAAATTCCTGACGGGAGTAGCGAACAGAAATAACGATCGAACTTTCTCTGAGAGACAAACTTCCAAAGAGCGATAACAAATGACGGTATTAAAAACGTGCAGATGGCAAACCTTCAAACTGAGCGTCGCTGTTGGTGGATGGCGCTATTGCACGAGGTGTGGGACAAACGTGCAACAAGTACGCGATATAACACCCATGGTGTCAATTGATGGGTTATTAATTGTCGGTTAATCGCGTTAATGCGCAATCCGCGTCGATGAGTACACCGTGATGACCCCTTCAACCCCTCTTCTTTCCCTTCCCCCGGTCTTTTTTCCCTCTCGCGGGATTTTATCACTGTTATTTCGCATACGAAATCGTTTCGATTCACTGGCACGCGCCCAGTCCGTTCAATCGCCCACCACACAATCCCCCACAATCCTCTACTTGTATTATGCCACATGCGTATGCATCGCACACAAATGTTCGCCACATACACGTATTAATGGTCCAGCGCGATGTGGACACGCTGTTACGTCATACGTATATGAGCATTATACATTTCGAGTGTGTGTACCGCGCGATAGGTGACACGATTTTCATAATTTACGGCTCGTTTAATTTGTTCAGTAGTCACATTTGTACTCTCGTGTTTTTCGAACGCGTACGACCTCGTCGGGATGACTCATATGTGTGTTATCGTATACGGTTGAATTTCGGGTCAATCGACACCGGCGTGCGGTTTGTTCGATACGGAATTAAATTGGGAGAGCCATTTATGTACTCTGTGATTTCGTTTTGCAAAAATATTTTTACAAATAAGTGCTTTGTATATAATTCGAACGGATCAGGCATCTGTTGGTAGCAGGGCTTGGCTTTATTGCCAGGATTAAGGGATAACACCACTCTAGGATTTTGGAAAAATCGTTTTTTTTTAGCTTAAAAAATACTTTGGGGTCATAAAAGAAATATGCAATTAGTCCTGTAGCGATTTTTTTTAAAGGTTCAATTATCGATTTCAAAACCACTTTTTTCAAAATATGAGGACGGATTACTCGAACACCTTTGCATGGATCGATTTGAAATTTTGATAGTAGCTTCACAATTACATTCTCTATGGGAGTAAACAATTTACTTCTTTTATAAACGTTTTATAAACAATTTATTTCTTCCAAACTGCGCCATTTTTTCAAAATTTGATAAAAAAAATCCCTACATAGTCCCATAGCTAATAATATATAGATTATAATTTTTTTTTGTTCTTTTTCCAGGTCTTATACTTTACGACAAAACCGTCCTCCCGTGAAGCTATTTCTAAAAAACACGTTTTTCAAGATGGGCTCTGTCGTCGGCATTTTGTATGAAAATTATAATAAATTTTTTTTGTACTTTAATATGTGTTAAATAAACCCTCTCAAAAGAAATCCTATTCCTTTTTTCATACTCCCAAAATAAATTGTCAAAGTTAGGCCTTATTTTCTGCCGCTAGAGTGGTGTTATCCCTTAAATTGTCGGTGATTCCATTAGCGCATAAAATCCGCTTTTTACTGACACAGACTAGACCGAAGCTGGCTATCCTCCATTCCATGTAAGAAGCCAATGTGTGAAAAGAATATGATATTGAAGTGTGCATCGTTGGAATGCAATGAAAATAATCATTTCTTGATTGTTTGCATTTTTTGTAGCTAATCTTCGTTACGAAAATCTCTCAATCATTTTAAAGTAGCTTATTTAGAGATCTGGGCTTTATATTTGCAAAAAAAATTTTTTTTGTATAATAAAAATCCGGAAATAAAAATGTTTATGAAAAATTTGACTTTGTTCAAACAATGCAAACTTAGAGGTAATAAAACAACATTAGGAAGTTATATCGTAAATGTGTACCTGTGCAGCATTAATATTTTAGTTGAATGTTTTCTACATTATATACACGGCATGTTGAACATATTTTTAGCAAATTAAAAAAAAACAGATTGTCATTAACGATGCATATGCGTAAAATAATTTTTTGCTACTGGCCAAAGAACGAATGACAGAAATAATATTTTTTTATTTACTAATATACAGTAAGGATATGTTTCAAATAAATTTTGGAACTTTGAAATAAACAAAAAATGTCTCATCAAGGTATAAATATAATACATTTTTTTCGTTAAGGTAAGGGTATTTTGTACTTATATCTAAGATCTCGTGCGATGTAAAAAGAAGAAAAAAAGATAGAGCTAAATGCACTTCTATACATTTCATCCCTCATCGATTCACAGTACTTTTTTTCTACTTTCAGGTTGCTCGATCATTATGAATCTTGACGACGATCAGCTGGGCCGACAAGCGAAGGAAAAATGAGGGGGGAAGTCAAAAGTTCACGGAGGGAAGTTTTTCCAACGGAAGAAGCGAGACCCGTTCGATACAGTGCACGTTAGCGCGCGACTCGCATCAAGAGAAGTTCCCAAGGTGTGAGCTCTCCTCTACGAACGTCGCATCGCAAATCTCCGAAGGAAGAGAATTTTCCACGAGATGAGACTCGCCCCATTTCAAGGGGGTTCCCATGACTTCTCACTGTGGGAAATACTAACGTCTGATATTGAAAGGTGCAAAAAATCCTACCTTCCCTTGCGTCCTTATTCCGTGGATGGAAAAGAAGCAGGAACAACGGTCCTTGCTCCCAATGGCGTGGGACCTCAATATTTATCAACGTTTGTCACTTCGTAAAATTCATATCACCGCTTTAATTTTTTTCAACCGGCATCCATTTTGAAATAATATTTTATTTTGTCGGTTAAGTGAAAATAAATCTTTCACGTAACATTCGAACAACAGCTTACAAAAAGTTGTCGTTAACGTATCGAAAATCGTAAACACACAGATCCAATGATAATTGAAGGTATATCTGTTTTTTTTATTACACCTATAGGCTTTAAATTAATTATTTTTCCCGAAATTTTGGTTATATGGCCTACGTCTTAAGAATTCACGAAATTTTGAGATCCCCGAGGTGCCACGCCATTGCGAGATCGAGTGGGATCCTTTGGTGGCATTCAGGTGGTTCCACCGGGTGGAGTATTTCCCCCTGACGATTTAAATGTCCAGGTATCCCCGTGGTTAGACGCATCGGGAATATGTGCTTCGTGCAGTCGTCACACGAGGCGACTTTCCTTGGGTAGGAGCGGAATCGGTAGAGCGAGAAAGTAGGATAGTCGGGAAGCAAGTAGAAGAAAACGTGGAAGGAAGAAGGAGCCGGTGCGCTTCGAGGCAAGCCAGAGCCTATACGGGGGTCCTGGCAAACTTCTTACCGACTTCTAGCACACCAGTGTGTCTTTCGTTGCTACACGAATGCAGCTCGTTGCGCGTGCCAGCTGCCGTCTCGAGGCGTAACCGACGTTTCGGCTTCTTCGTTCGGTCATTGTTGTGTGCCACGTTCTTACAGCCCCGACCCAAGGAGGTCCCCCCCTTCAACGTCTTGGAGACCTTCCTAACGTCTTAAGAATCGTACGCGCACCTAAGGATCCAAGAAAACCAGTTGGCTTGTGCTTGGGTGGAGCAACGGTTTTTGTTGTCGCACGAGTCACCGATCCCTCAACGGATATCGCACGATTCGTTTTATACCGTGGCCGTCTATTGTGCAAAGACCGAATATGTATATATATATTTTTTAATGGCATTGTAGTCGCGGCGCTTCGTAGATAATTTGTCTTCAGTTACTGAGAATTCCAAAATGATTGCTGTGGTAATGTTGGGAATTGAGGTTGATACCGAGCATGTATCTTGAATCTCGACAGCAAGAATGAGAAATTCACACAAACATGTACACTTTATACATGTACATATGTATCAAGTACACTCCAGTGTTGTGCCAATGTCATGAACTCTGCGCAAAAACTCTTTTATTGGTACCAAGCTTTCGTGCTCTTGGAAGCAGTTATGTAGATGAAGAGCGAAGCAAGCATATTGGCAACCGGCAGTATCCTTCGGGATTATGACGTTATTATCATTGGGTTAGGTAGATGCTTCTGAGTAACCGCGCACATTTGAATGTATAGCGGGCTAGTTTCTTGATGGCAGCTGGCCAAGCTGCAATCCTCGACTAGCAGCGGAGAGTCCCAGACTTTTTTGTCACGATATCTCTATAGTATATATCATTTATACGGGTTACACCAGTCAGGCGCCTCTGGGATTACTTAATTATATTCAATTGCCAAAGTTGCGGTTACCGAAAGCTGCACTTGTCTCGACTCCAGGTTGCCCCTGATCCGTTCTCCGTAGCTCCGCTTGCACAGTTTTTTTCATAGTATAGCCAGAAATCTATGAAAAGCAAGAAAATAATAACCCGGAGGACCCAGTTCTACAGTTCTTCAGTCTGTCATTACTGCGCAATAGTCGGCAGTTCTAATGTCTTCTCCCTAACGCAGTTTACGTCCGATCGTTTCACTGGTATGTGGTTGAAATATGACATCGATGTAACTGGAATCCTGACTTTCGAAAGCAGCTATTTCCCTTTTGCAAGGTTTTTTTCTCTCGTAATACGGGGAATGGCTTTTTGTTTATCCTTAGGATACAATGGGACCAAGAAAGTGGACAAAAAATCGACAGTCCCGCAATGAAAAATGTTCTAAGGTATAATAACCAAGGTGAAAGATGACGACGACTGGGACGAGGACGGCGACGGCGACGACGGTGATAAAGCCTCGAGTCGCGTTGACGACGCAAGCGGCAAGCGGTGGTCTGATCGTTTGAGCCAATCACGCAGTGATTGAGTGTAATGGACTTGCGTCTTGTCCCCCATGTCAGGGGTTCTCGCGCGAAAGCAACGCACCCTGCGTTGTTCAACTCGGCCGCGGCCTTGTCGACAAGTTAACACTTGGGTTGACCACCTACGTATATATATATATACACACACCACCGTAAGTGACTAGGGTACAGGATGAAGGCTATGCCCGAGTGAGCGAGTTGGCCGGTTGGTATGATAATGAGGAAGGTGACTTCCGACGATCCGTATACCGATGTATACTACCTCAACTGATGTACTACAAGTATCCATATAAATACATAGACGTATACTTACAACACGAATGAACAGGGAATGTAGTAAAGGCACACGCACAAAAACCGGCGGGGGAGGGCGACGAAGAGATGAGTGAGAGAGAAGAAGAATGAGACGTGGCCATCATGCGGACTGAACAAGAGTGGAGTATAAGTAGGTACGTAGTGAGTATATATATTCATTGATGTAGTATGGACGAGATGAGAGGTACAGGCAAGAGAGAACTCTCGTGGATCGTTTGATAATACGATCGTTGGGTCTCCCGGTCATCCAAGAAGCGGACACTCCAATCCCAACACCCCCGCTTTGACAGTGTGCCCTCTAACTATAATATGAGTGACGCACGTACCGGAGATCCAACCGAAGAGGGACAGATATAGCGAGAAAAATGGATGCATAAGACCTAGCAATGTATGCGGATGAGGAGAGGAAGAGGATGATGTCGATAGAGGAAGGAAAGAGAGGGCCTCGGACGTGCCCAGCTCTCGTACCCCGGATGGTTACAACCATCCAAGAAGCGGACACTCCAATCTCGACACCCTCGTCGATATCCTCCGGTGTTGCTTCGCGTTAGCTCCAAAGCGCTCCCACTTTTGTGTCTCCATAGCCCAACGTATCCCACTGTTCTCTTTCCTTCCGTCGCCGTGACAGGAACACAGCAGGCGTACGAGCCATCGACAAATTGAGCCGTTGAAGAATTATCGTCAATATGTGGGGGGGGGGGGGGGGGTAATCTGATCGTCGAAATTCCCGTCCGGATGGTGTCGTTCAGTTTCGTATGGCTATTTTGCCGAACGTACTCATAAACAATTGATCCTGTTTTTTCTCGGATCTGGTAATACAGTACCAAAGAGCAATCATATGATGCTGGAGATTCCACTCCAGAGTTCATATTGATGATGAAACATGGGGAGAGCTTGTGAAGCGTTTCAAGAACGTGTGACCAAAATGTTTTTGGTGAACAATGAGCGTTGTTGAAACGAATAAAGTACGCCCATCAGGCGCCATATGATTAATTTTCCGCCAGCGAGAACTTAAAATACGTGTGATACAGCTCTCTTAACTGGTCTGAATTCGCGGAGATGGCGATCCAACGGGAGACGCATGAAAAGAGGCGCGTGAGACTGTCGGAAGAACCATTTCGAACGAGCAGGAGGCTGATTGAGAGAGAGAGAGAGAGAGAGAGAGAGAGAGAGAGAGAGAGAGAGAGGGCGAGGGAGATGAAAGCGAGAAGTGATGTTGCGAAAAAAATGTGGACCTAATATCGTAATATGACGACAATTTGCATGAGAAGCGAAAGTGCAAAACACTCGTATCTCCTCAGCTCGTGATAAAAAAAAACATACACTCATATGCATGCTCTGCGCGATGTATACGGTTGACTGTCGCGGTCGAGTAGTAGAGGCTCGATGCTTCTGTAGTGTGATATACGTAGCGCGGAGCAGCACCCGGGGTCGGTTCCCAAGTGTCGAATGAGCCTTGACGCGCTTAATCCAATTGAGTCAATTTGGGTTAACTTGAAGTCGTCTAAACAGCTCGTTTAGACGACCTATGATGCATGGGTAACGCACCGGTATCCGGTCCTCTTCCTTCCTATTTTAAAACGGGATCGCGCTTCTCTTCCGTCACGGTCTATCTGCAGCTACGATATTGAGATGTATCGGGCACAGTTCTGCGCAGCGAGAGTTGCTCGAGTTCTCAGGACGATCATATCCATGGACTTGATGCAATTAATCATAAAGCTGGATGACGTCGTGTTAGTCGTTTGATTGGATTTACGGTATTGCAAGATTGGGCGCCATTTCTGCGCAATATCGTCATCATCGTCATCGTCGTGTTAATCATCGTACCGGCATACTCTTATACACCGCGAATCGATGAATTTCATAAGCCTGGATGAGTAGAAGCTCAGCTCCGCATGCGAGAAGACCAACGGATTTTTCATTTAACTGACGTTTCGTTAGATGAGAAAATAATCGATATACGATGACTCGCGGAAGGGTCAGAGTGGAAGAACGAGAGAGAAAACGTCTAGCCAACTTCCACTACTACAATAATTCACCACCGTCGTCTCACCACACGGCCGCTTGCGTGCATATCTTTACATTTTACGTGTATATACGACTGGATACATATGTGTGCATAGAAATACGTATATGTGGACGGATGATGGTGTAGTCATTGGTCTCTCTATGCTGCTCTAGTGCAGAGCACACGAGTATTTGCCCAGTGTACACACTAGACTCGCCTCCCCAGCTGACGTTGATTGAAGGAATAAGGGAAACGGCGAGCTCTCAAGTGGCCCAGCGCAGTCAGAAGCCTGTAGCACCAGTAGGCTACAACCGCCTCCATCCATACCTTACTATATACATCGCGCATCGTGAGCGCGTTGCAATCCACCCCCGACTCCTTTTCCTGTGCGCCACGTACATACTCGTTTCACCCTCTCACGCACCGCGAGCCACCTTTCGTCGCAAGATATATCATCGCGATGCGAGCATGCAAACAAGCTGTGGCCTAACGCACCGTTGCATCTCCCTAAGCAGTCAACTCGATCTGCTTAACATGAGAAAAAAAATCATTCATATCCAACTTTTCTTTATATTTCCGTTACTCAATATTTGGATCAATGTCTCACTTGGGCCATGTTCCATTTTCAATTGGAGCGATGAATGATGGCGGAAAGATTGTTGTGACGATTCAACAT
>OZ010715.1:16214062-16235038 GCA_963932345.1 Ophion ventricosus | reverse complement strand
AGCGATGATGCTGCGTGGCTTATGAAAAGGTAAACCCGTTGAATCGCGCACGTTACGTAATATTATGCGAACCGTGAATCGCGCGATGAGTTCGAATCGTTCCAGTGTACCGAAGCAGCCCACGTGTATATATGCAACGTATGTGTTTTCCACCCAAAGCTTATCAAAGCTTGCATGTGTTCCATTCGGGGTTTCGCACGCACGGCTCATCCCCGTTGGCCACGTGAGCTGCCCGCCCCCCCCCTCCGTCCCACCCCCTGCTTCGTATATCTTTCGAACCCCTCTTCGCTGCTATCCTCTACGAATCCTTTCCACCCTCCTCCCCCTCATTTCTCTTTCTACTTTCCCAATACATCCGTATATACGTATCTAAATATGTACGTACGTTACGTACTTCCGTCTCCGTTCACACACATACACACACGGTCCCTCCGTTTCACCGTGTGTTTCAATCCCTCTCTCCTTCTTGCACTCCCTAGACTCGGTTCAATTTAAACTTTGCCCCTGCCACCGAAAGCCGCATTAAGATTTTTTAAAGTTACGCAAAAATCGATAGTCAGCAGCGCAGGCTGTGGAGTTTGAGTATGTGTGTGTATGTGTGTGTGTGTGTAGGTGTATGCGGCTTGTGATATACAGATGCATTGCTCTCCCTCTCTCTCTCGCGCTTGGTTCCTCATATGCATTTGCACCCTCTTGGGTGCGGGCGGCCGGGAAACACGTGATATCCGTGCTCGTTTCCGCCTGGCCCTATCCTGATGATTCGTCAAGTTTGGGTTCACCGCGTTCGCGTTCACTGCAAAACCAACCAGGGGCAAAATAAATTCACGATGATCCCGAGTTTTAGGGCTTCCGCGAGTTTGAATTAATAGGTTTTTGTTAAATAGGGAAAGACTTTTTTCGGCTTCTTATATTCTCTTGCGATTGTTATCTTTATGCTCGTTCTTGTTTTCGTGGTTTAGCTTTGTTTTGTAATTGCCCAGAGTGGTAGGTGAAAAGGGGATAGGGTGTAGATGCCGAAATGTTCGAGTACCATCGTAGTGCATTCGATCGGAGTGTAAGCTTTGTGGAAATGAGGGAATGAGCGATTGCATCGTCGCGCCCGATCATTGATGGGTCCTTTTTGCGCTTTGATTAAATTTTCTTGGTGATCGAAGCAAAGAGGAGACACCGTTAATCGTCGATACACATTTGAAGACCGTGTGACGTAACCGATATCAACCATGTCTCACTTCATACTCCTCCGCTTAATGTATGGTAGCAAGAGATATATAGATGGAGAATTTATATACGAGGCGAAGTTTCAACTCCAATTTGCCATTTCGTGACTGCAACGAATCTTGCATTTTTCTTTCGCGAACGAACGTCTATCATTCTATCACGAAACCGCGGGAGTAGAACTTCTCGGCTTACCGCGGAACTGCTTGGATTATCCTTCTCTTTCTACCGAGTCGTTTGTTCACTGTCTGAGGAATCCCAAACTTCTTGCGCTTGTTGCCATCAGGTCTTTCATAAAACTATAGTCCGTTTATAATTCGTGCAATCGTGAGCACGGATCAAGGAGATCGCTGTAGAGCGAATGAAAAAAAATCAGTTTTTTTTTCAAATCAGTAGTTAAGTTTTTCTATTCCATGAACAACGATATTACTCATGCCGCAACTATCAATTATTTGTGAAAAATAAATAGAAGGTCAACTGGGATTGGACTTTGTCGTGTCAAAAAGCTCAAATAAAAATCGTTTCCCGCAACCTGATTACATCCCCTACGATTTGTGAAATGTGAGGCGAATGAACTGATGATCCTTAAGGGATCAGTGTCAGTCTATTTTCGGAAATTTTAGATTTTCTAAAACTTTAGTTTCGTATACTGCATACCTGTAGAAATACGGTAGAGAACGCTATGTAGGTCGGAGTGACCGATAACGGGCTAAAAAGAATGATACAATAGAAGCGTCTCTGCGCGCTCAGCGCGCAACCGCCGTGTCGAGCGTCCGAAGCTCGCAGAACAGTGATCCGAAACTAAAAAACCCAAGAAAGTGATGCTTTTGAAGAAGCTGAAGGAATAATGTATGAATCAGGCATCGCTGATTGTGGGTATGAAGCTTTTTTAAAGTTTTATGTACATTTTTGCAAGAGAAACTTTAAGCGCGTTTTTTTTTCAAAACAACGGTTTTCAACTTTGTCGACATGATTTTGGAAAAACTATTCCACCGGTTAGGCTTAAATTTACAGGGATTATTCTATGCATGTATCTCTTCGACCCCTACTAATGTTATAAATATTCATTAATATTAAATCCTATTTTTTTAACAATTTAAGTTTTCAAAAACAGTCGATAAATTCAAAAGTGCGCTATTTTCTTTTCTTTTTATCGGGGGTGACAGTTTTTGGTAGAGGTCATAACTACAACTCCACTTTATAATAAAATATTCGAGTTTTGTTTTCAGTTGCTCCAAAGTTAAGATTTCGTGTTGACAAGGTGAAAGCAGGGGGAACTTCAGGCAGCCAGATCACCAAGATAAAGTAAAATGAAACATTTAAAAAAATAGTTTCTTGTACATTGAAACTTCTATTTTTATGTATAAAAAGATAAAAATATAGAGATAAATTTTATTATAAAAAAAATATTCAAAATATGTGCAATAGATGGAGACTGATGCCTCAATATGCCATCTTTTTTTTCTTGGAGGCAGGATAGCTGCCAATCGTAATTCATGTTCACGTGAACTTATCGTCCGACGAATTACCCAAGACCTTCTCTCGCTCCCCCTCTCATCGTCCACTGCGATTGTCGTTACAGGCATCGTTATCGCCCTGTGATTCCCGATCTTTCATCAACCCCCGAGTCGCCGTCGTCTGTTGATTCTCCGTTATAAAAATCCTTCGTCGAATCTACTCTCGACGGAGCTAAGAGTCGGCGTGGAATCGAGAAGGGAAGTGATCAAAACACGAAACGAAGGAGAAGAACAATCGCTTTTCACGGCCGATGGAATCTCGCGACGGCGAGAAGGAGGGTTGCTCGGACGATCGAACTGCTTCAAAGCTTATCCATCAACAGTTCTCACGCTTGCATATATATATATATATATATATATATATGTGTGTGTATATACGTATATATATATATATATATATATATATATATATATATATATATATACGTATATACATGTCTTTTTATTCACGATTTACCGAGGCTGAATATTTATGACACTATGAGATTTTCTTATCGTGCGCTCCGCTTTTGCTCAAAACACAAATTATATACATATGATTCATCCTGGACGCGCATTTCCTCGTTTTCACGGATAATTAATTTTCGTTGAATCTACCGATGATTTCACATACACATAAGTAGAATATAAACAACTTTTGTGATACTGCTCGATGACTCTTGAAGTTTGCACCAGGCTGAGAGAAATGCAGAAAATCTATAGGGTCCTTGACGAGCTTTTTCACGAAATCAACAACGGCATGATGGCCAAAGCTCATAGTGTGGACATAGGTATGTACATATATATATCTGTATGTGCCTATGTACGTACGTATATGTATATATAGATTTATTTAGAAGGGAATGATTGGACAGAGACGGAGCAAATGCAAGAGAGTTGAGTGCACCTACGGGGTATATAGAAAAGGGCTATACACCCGTCGAAAGGGCGAGACAGAAAGATGGGGGACAAGAGTGAGAGAGAAAAGGGGAGACGAGAGAAAGGATCGTGCGGCGAGAGACAGAGAGAAGCGCAACAGAGACAGAGCCAAAGAGTGTGTAGTAGTGTATATGCTGTGCCAGAGGGAGAAAGAGTACCTATTTGGTCGTTAGCCAGTTGGCTAATTTCCAGTAGAAATCATGAAAGCCCGTAGCAGGTTGCTATCAGCAGAAAGAGATCGAGAGAGCGAGAGAAAGAGCGAGAAGAGGGGCCGAAAGGGTCTGCTAGGTACCCGGTCATTCGATGATTCGCTCTGTTCTGTAACTGCCGGTTCGCCTGGCTATGTCGATCCAACAGCAGGGTGGTAATCATTGCTTTTCAATGATTTTTACTCCTTTTTCTGTCCATTGAATGACCGTCAGTCAGCATCGGGGCAAACGTAGCCGTAGGATTGCCCCGTTGCTCATTCTCTTCGTTTCTCTCAGCCTATGTGTCTTCATCACTATACCTATTTCTGTGGTTGAGCTTTTCGATGATTCCAACCTCCCGTCCTCCTCGCCCCGCCCAAATATCCTCTCCCAAATATCCTTTTGCCAAAACAACCCCGTATCAGCTGAAATACTCTCCACTCTGTACGTGAACCCCTAATGATTGGAGTAGGTTAGGCGGGATGGCGTACTATCTTCCGAACCCGAATGTTCAGCATTGCCCCGACGCTGGTTCGCTTTGCACGCATTCGGTACGCGTGTTTTATTTTTACTCTCGCATAATAATTTGCGCGTCTGCTGTTGTTATCGAGACGGAAACGTCGGATGATCCGATTGCACTGTCAAATTTTTTAATCGTTATATTGTAAATACAAAAGTCTACACTAAAACTAGAGTTTTTGAGCTTCAAAGGGAATATACCTCGGAAGTTACAACATCGCAGGTACACCGATACGTATGAATGCACTTCCATATTAGTATTACGGTAGAGGGCTGTGGATAAACGAATTTACATCAACATTTACACTTGCAATGTCTCAAATTTACCAATAATGCCAATATTTACACTTGCAATATATATAATTAGTCTCCAAGAATTCTGGAACTTCAATGAGCAATCGCGTAGATTTATCGTCCCCTGTCACTAAATTTCGGGCGACTGATTCCTGCGCGAGCACTATGTCAGACTGGCCTGGGTGCGGACTCCGGCAGGGTCTTCAACCTTTCGCTAGGGTCACATCCGTTTAACGGTACCTGTTTGTTAGGCGGCATCGAGATGCTGCCGTTTGTCTTGACGAGACAATGTAGTACAACGTACTCTGGACGAGGGAGGAGAATAAAAAAAAGATAGGGAGGTGAAAGGTTCTTTTTCACTTTTACGAGTGATGGTAGACTCAGTGTTGAGAACTCACGCGTTAAACATTCTTTCAATAGACACTCGGCGAAAGCTTGGTCGTGGAAACGAATGCAAAACCATAGCAGAAACTCTTTGTAGACATACGATGTGACTCTTGGTCGTCGTCGCGTTATGTATCACGAAAAAGTTTCGCCCCTTCAGGTACGGTCGTAACGAGATTCATATCTTCGTCGCGTCAATAGTTTTTCCCTCCGTTGGCAAATGCTTAGAAAACTCCGACGATCCATTCTCACCCCCTCCCGCCAGCTCACACCTTCAATTCGTTCACGAACACATACCTTGCCCACGCGCATCCACTCACGTACAAATACATACAAACATATTGTAAAGCTTTCTTAATGACGGAAGAAATTCTGTCATATCACGCATCCGTTTAGGAGTACAGCACGTTGCAATCCGGAGGTTGCTCGGAGCGTTTTGTCTCAGGGGTCGGGTATGCATGTAGGAGGCGTCGAGGCTTGTAGGGAGAGAGAAAGCCCGGTAACCCACGAATCTCTATATGCCGCGACGGTAAGACTATAAGGATCGTACCGCTCGTCTGCACGGGATCATTAACGTACCCTGGTCTGTTCCATGGCCGAAACGATACGCTACACGGAATCCAACGATTCCTCCTGTCATTGGCGTTGAAGTTATTCCTCATGGAGGCCTCAGAAAGAGAAGCATAGTCGTACGAGTCACGTATACGTGCCACTTTCCCCCATTCAGATCAACCGTGGAGACTTCGTGTCCGCCAATCTAAAGACTCGTACAAATGTTGTCCAGCCTCAAGGATGAATCATATGCGTATACCTTGCGGAAGTTCACGTCATATTGAATTTATGGTCATTTACTGCTACATTTGTTGGATCTGTCGAACCTCGATACGGACAAATTTCCATTATCGCTCATTATCAATGAAAATTTATGTCAGGAAAATCATTGGTATGGACGAAAGCGGAAGAACAACTTCGCCTCTACGGTCAATAAAATCGTATACCGTGCTACGTTTAAGCGACTGCTCGGCGCTGTGACACGTTCATGAGTACGATCCCAACGTACTCCTCGCTTACCCACACACCATTCAATTTTATATTTTATTCACTCCAAAAAGCTTCTACGTATACATGTTTGCTGTAAAAGCAAAAATGTTAATGGTTCACCAGCCTTTGGTCCGAAGGTACCAAAGTTGACAGATTGGAGTTTCTGGATTTCTGCTAAGTTCTGTGAGTGCGGTGGATTCTTCGTGCTATTGCGATTCTCATATACAGACCCTCTTTATGAAGTATATAGGATATTGATTAGGGATCACGATAAGTCCCGAAATACCTGTAAAGCTGGGGTGATCTTCGAAACATGAGATTTGACGGGCACCCCAATATGCAATTTTTTTACATCCGCTGTTTATGTTCCAGAGCTAGTATTATAATTATTTGAATATTAGTCCAATGATAAAAGAATATTTTCGAAAGACCTGCCGTGCATTGATAAGTCCGAAGAGGTGAACCGAAATCCAAATAGAAATGGAGAAAAAAATATCAGCGTTCGCCTTGTCGATGGTGACTGAGGAATGGTGATGGTGGGGTGGGCGGAATGCGACAAGGGGAGGGCGGGGGGATTACTGGTGGTGCTGCTGTAGCTCGAGGTTCCGCGAAATCATTGCCGTCATCGATCCCTCTCGGCAGCCGTGTCGTAACAGAACCCCTCCGGGGCTTTTCCGGCAGTTCTCTCTGTGCAGGTACTCCGTTTGCCAGAGAATAAGAGAGACAGACAAATATGTATATTCGTATATATACATATATAAAATTTGAGTGTGAGGGCACAACGATCGCTCTCGGTCGCTGTGTCCCCCCCCCCCCCCCTTGGGGGTAGCCTGTACCGCGTGGGCCTCCAGCCACCTCACCCCCGATCTATCGCTATTCGCGAGGTCATCAAACACCGACGTCAGCCTGGCAAGCTCTCTCTTTCTCTCTCTCCCTTTCTCTCTCTATCTCTCTCTTTCTCCCTCTCGAGGCCGAGCTTCGGCCGGCGAATCGGCCATTTTTTGTCTGGCCAGTCAGTGAGAGAGTCCCAGGGATCAGTGAATGCGCGCGCGAGAGGATAGCGGGATATGTGTGGGGTCCGCGGGGGACGATGAACGCGAGAATCACGTCTATATGCATACGTGATGTCTATAGGTATGAAGCCTCTGCGAAAAGAGAGAGGGAGAGAGAAAGAGTCATATGTTGGCGGGAGTCAAGGGGATATAACGGAGGGATCGGCCGGACGTGAACGCGAGAACCTCGGGGCCGTTGAGGGAGTTGTGGGTGGTTGCAGTGCGGAGGGTTGCGAGAGTGCACCGGCAGCAGTAGTAACCATCGATCAGCCTCGAGGCTGGACCGCGCAATGATTTTTACCCCTTTGTCCCACCCGACCAGGAACCACCCACTGCGAGGAAACCGGACACCCTTGCCACCCACTTGCCCCATGGGTCAACGTCAAGCATGTACCACGTACGTGATACTCACCTACGTAAAACTACGTGACTGCATACATAGACACATAACACGCACACTCACACACATACATAAATATAAATCTGGAGGCGATGCAGGCATGCACCAAGCATCTGTAGAATGCAACAAACACAGATCCATCTGATTGTCCACGGAGATATACGGACATTCAATAAAACGCACGGTCGCATTCAATAAAACTCATGCATTTACTAAAAAGTAGGAATACGAATTTCAATTTGTTTTTAAATATGTGTTATAAGTTGCGCAAATGTATAGTTTGATGCGAGTATGTTTAAAACCACATACAGCTCCCGAAAAACGAGTATTTTGAATTGGTAGGATTTTCTTTTGTTTCTGACAATTTCTTCATTTCTCTTTGTTTTCCATTCTCTCTCTCTCTCTTTCTCGTTACATCTCACTCGTACCTTTCCCGTCGATTATTTTCATTCTGAAGCTGTTTTTAAAACTCTTTCCATCGTGCCGGCCGCGTCTCCATTTTTTATTTTCGTGGGGTGCCGTCTGCGCGTACCCTTTTCCATCTTTCTCTTTCTTTTAGGTTCTGGCAGCGCCGAGGGGTACAAAGTCACCCCCCTCGCGTACATCGCAGAAAATACGAGTCTTCTGCCTCTCTCTTTCGAACCCCTCGCGTACATTGCAAAAGAGTCTTCTCCCTTACTCTTTCGGATTCTGCTATCGCGTTCGCGAAACCATCGCTCGCTGGTTGTCTACTGGCCACGCCTTCCACCCTCATCACCACCCTCACCTTCCCCCGCGCGTACATACACGTATACCGTCATCCTCTGATTTCGTCCAGTTCTCGTCGTCTCTCTTTCTCTCTCTCTCTCTCTCGCTCTCTCTCTCTCTCTCTCTCTCTCTCTCTCTCTCTCTCTCTCTCTTTCCTCTCGCTACACTACGCCAGTCCCTACAATAGACAACTCTGTCGCTTGTCTATCGCCGGCGAGCTTCCATCCATTGGACCACACCAGAGCTTCGTCCGGCCGTCGCAGCCTCTTGCACGAGCGTACAGTGACGAGACGGCGTACGTGCATAGGCTGTTCTGGATCACGGTACAGAGAAAGGGATAAAGGACAAAGAGACAAATGCTAAGAGGGGAGGGAGAGAGAGAGAGAGGGGAGGAGTGATTGCAAGGCCGATCGAGTTTCTTGCATTATCTTGTTTTTGCAAAAATATGCAGAGGCTAATCCGCGCAAACTAATTTGCCTGCGTCCTCCCTTTTTCACCCTCACTATCCGCGGATGCCCATGATTGTTCGCCTTCTCCCTCTGTCTTTCGCCGACCACTCCGGTCCGCTAGCCCGTATTCCTCCTTTCTCTTCTCATCCCTCGCGAGCTCGCGTTTTCTCTCTCCCGATCCCTTTCTTTCCTTCCCTGGTTTTCGCAGTAGCATTGCTCCGTCCTGTCGCGGCCCTTCCTCTCTCTCTCTCTCTCTCTCTCTCTCTCTCTCTCTCTCTCTCTCTCTCTCTCTCTCTCTCTCTCTCTCCCACTCTCTTTCTCTTTCACCAGTAGCCACCTTCGCTTCTCGTGATCTCCCCTTTTCTACACCGAACCATCCTCATACGCTGCAAAGCTACGAGCTACACAGTTATGATGGCTCCGGGGAGAATTTAACCCTTATCAAGCATGATGCGCTGATGCACCTCCTCCGGGTTCCGCATACATTTTCTCTCTCGCTCGCTTACCCCCTCGCCCTGATCTCGTGTCTCTACGTGTGTAACTTCGGTGCGAGTTGGGCTTCATTTTTACAGTTCCAACTTCATACGTGTAGCAATATTCGCGTACATGTCCAGCCGTATGAGGCGCACATGCCGTCCTTCATTGGACGCTCGCGGGAGACTCAATGCACTCACCTTTTCATCCCGAATGGTCATAACCTGATGAGTCCTGTCAGAAAACTTGATTGGCTGTGAAATCTGCCACTATATGAGTACACCTTATTGTTAGAGTGTATTAGCATGTCTCATAATGTATTCAGCTTCGACTAATCTGCATTTAAAATTTTCTCATTTTTTGTGGCTGTGCTTGGTCCAAATGTATACATATTTACACACATTAAGGGGCATCCATATTTATTTATTATCTATCTACGTATACCGTTATATATACGTCTGTTAGAGCAGCTCCGTTTGTCGTATGTTTCAGCTAACTTAGTCGCCACTGGTGCATCGCAGGTCAAGAAGGGAATGGCGAAGCCTAAACTCATACCGGTACAGAAGTTTCTTTGGGGATTGCACCCTTATGCCAGATATTGCAACTCTTCGTGAAACTGACCCGTGCAGGAATTGTCGTAGGGATCCAAATGGATTTCCACACTTGTGCCTACTTCCAGATAGGGGTCCAATAATTCATCGCATTGGATCCTCATACTGAAACGTCACGCTCGTACATTGGATTCTCATCTAGATTCTCCATTGGAATCCAATGTAAGAATCAAATTTGAATCCTAAAGGATTCCCATATTATCGAATAGAATCCGTTACGACTCTTGATAAGTAGATCCCAGCGCATTCTGTACGATGAATTTTCTAAATAAAATATATAGATATACAAAATGGATGAATCTTGAATAAGTATAAATCTTAACTAAAAAAATATAAATCGCTTAAAAAGGAATATATAAAAAATCGATTAGAATCATAGCAATGAAAATCCACTGTAATTATCGTTTGTCATTTATTTTACCGCACTTTCACATGATATCACCATACACGCAACGCTCACGAAGCGTGGAGGTTATATTTCAACACGCTGAGTTTTTTCTCGTGGCATTTTCACATATTATCGACTCGAAAGTGGTAAGAATTCTCAAACGGCGTTGATCGAGGGAACAGTGCAGAATCCAATTGGATCCCAATAAGGACTCCCTATGTGCGCTGTCCCTAAAAAATCCTTATAGAGATGTGGGTGCATCTTGAGACTCCTCAACAACTTTGTATACGGGATCACGAAAGGATTTTTTTTTTGGAGATCCAATAAATTCCATTTGAAAATTTCAAATAAAAAACTTTCAAACAATATGAATCAAAAAAGAAGCTCAGAATCCACTTGGATTCCAATGTGGACTCCTTACGTGCGGCGTCTTTATCAAATCTATTTAGGGATGTGGTTGAATCTGGGGACTCCCCGAAAAATTTCTGCACGGGTATACTTAATCGTTTTGGGTCGTTAAACTTCATCCGGTACTTATTCTTATCAGGACTGCGTGAACATATTCATTAGTCTAGCCACACGAGTTCTCAAACGTTTTCATTTATTTTTTCTTCCCGAAGTTTCACGTTAGTGAATTACTTTTAACCATGTAGTGGAGATCGGCATACGCGCGAATGTGTATTGATAAAAAATGAATATGTTCCACCACATTTGGTCCTATTTTCTCCATTGATTATTCGATTGATTGTAATATTTCATGAGCCTCAAAGAAGCAGTAGCATTTAATTAGATGCTACCGGCGCTAGATCAACAGCAGGTCTAAACTAAAACAAATGCTAGTAAATTACTGAAACACTGATGCTTTTTCCTTCTTTCAAAATGCTAGACTCACTTTCATTTCCGGTCTCCAAAATTTTCTTGCGCATACGTCAGTTCTCTCTTACTGTCTATCAAAATATGAAAAAGTCTATCAAATCCTTCTCTTTCCCGTGTCTACGTTCCTCTTTCTCTTCGGCATACGCACTCAATTCAGAAAACGATCCAGCTCCGACACTTGCGCCTTTCTTTCTGTAACCCCAACCGCTCCTTTCGATTTTTGTCACGAAATGTTTGCTGCGCACTTGTATATCGGCCGTAGTCGGTCTCGCTCGAATTATCGCAACTGGAAGCCGAAAAAAGGATGCCTGCTACTGTTCCAGTTGGCCGGGCAGAGGATGAGAGCGGAGTACGTGGAGAAGCGTCGCCGGTGGCGATACCAGCACAACGAGGACGCATCGTAGCCTCGCGGATCGCGGAAAGAGATTATTTTATGCAGAATGCCCGGCTGAGCGTGCTTCTGCATTATGCAGAATATATACCAGAAGCCAGAAAGTACGAGAGGCGAAGGGAGGGATAAAAAGAGAAGAGAGAACGGGAGAGAGAGAGAGAGAGAGAGAGAGAGAGAGAGAGAGAGAGAAAGAGAGAGGGAGAAGAGAGAGAGAGAGAGACAGAGAGAGAGAGAGAGAGAGAGAGAGAGAGAGAGAGAGAGAGAGAGAGAGAATGGTAAGATTTCACGCGGATCTATGCCTGGCGAGAATCTATAGGGTGGCTGACGGCGGTGGTAGATTCGCGAGATATCGTCAATGAGCTATGTATTTATTCACTTATATGCTGCATGTACATAAAACGGCGTTCACTCGTAAACGTAGATGTAGCAAGGAGGTCAGTGATCCGAGAATCGAAAAAATGTATGAGTATTAAACATTTGCTGAAAAGCCGACCAACAGTATATATTGGGCCATTCCATAAATAAGGCGGTTTTTTCCATAAAATTTTTCGTCACGGACAAGTGAATTTTGGAAGATGGGACTTGGAAATCTACCACGAGGATGGAAGAGCATTTTGGAAAATGAAGAAGAATTATCTTAGATTAAAAAACGAATTTTGTTTATGTTAAGGGGTCAGTATTAGTGTATTTTTGAACATTTTCGATTTTCTAAAAACATCAGTTTCATATACTACATACCTATAGAAATACGGTAGAGAACGTTATTTAGGTCGGAGTGACCGATAAGGGGCTAAAAAGAGAGCTTGCAGAACAGAGATCCGAAACCAAATATCCCAAGAAAGTGAAGCTTTTGAAGAAGCTGAAGGAATAATGTATTGACCAGACATCTCTGATTGAGGGTAAGAGGCTTTTTTTTCAAGTTTTATGTACATTTTTACAAGAGAAACTTTAAACGCGTTTTTCTCAAAACAACGTTTCACGACCTTGTCGACATGATTTTGGAAAAACTATTGCACCGATTAGGCTCAAATTTACAGGGATTATTCTATGCATGTACCTCTTCGAATTCTACTAATGATATAAATATACATTAATATTTCATCCTCTTTTTAAACAATTTAAGTTGTAAAAAAACAAACGAAAAATTCAAAAGTGCGCTATTTCGTTTTCTTTTTATCGGGGGTGAACGTTTTTAGTAGGGGTCATAACTACAACTCCACTTCATAATAAAATACTCGAATTTTGTTTTCAGATGCTCCAAAGTTAAGATTTCGTGTCGACAAGGTAAAAGCAGCGGTAACTTCAGACAGCCAGATCATCAAGATATATTTTTTTTTTATTTATTTACTTCGAAACATCTATTTTTATGTATAAAAAGATTGAAATATGGAAATATCTTTTATTATGAAAAAAAATTCGTGAAAATATGTGCAATAGATGGAGATTGATGCCTTAACTTTGAAAAATAAAAGTATGAAAAACGATTATTATTTATGGGATGACCAAATATATACATGCGGAAAGGTCAGTATAAAAGCATTAAACTTCGAGAACGGTCCTAGCGGCAATAGCCAAAGTCCTCATACTCAACATTTTTGAAACCTCTGTAACATTATGTAAATCTCTTTATTTAACTCTTCAAAATCATCGTTGAATAACCGTTAGTATATTTTCATAAAGTACCCTTCAAGGTCCATCCGGTTTACAAAATAAATGGATCGTATCAAAAAAAGTTAACTATCCTCGAAACAGCCAGGTATACTGAAAGCCAACATTAGATAGATATAACTCGAGAATTACTTAACCAAGTTTGATAAATATTTTACACGAACACTGTGAAATACGATTAAGGCTATGGAGCATTACGTTGTTCAGTTAATTACAATTTTAATAAACAAGCATACTAACATACAAACAGATATACAAATAAACGAAAAAATAACCAAACAAATAGAAAATAATTTACGAATAAGCAGGGATTGTTGGTAATTTTCGTATTTTTTCTAATTCTCTTCACAAATCGTTACAGTAGAACCTCGCTTATCCGACGTAATATGGAGAGGGTGTACCACGGATAAGTAAAATCTCGGATAATGCGGAAAATACATTAGCAATATCGGACTACTTGCATAAGCATAGCAGATTCTTCCGTTTCATCCGAGATTTTCCGTATTATCCGAGGATGAGTTGGGTGATCCGAGTCACCCAACTCGGATGAGTTGGGTGACTCGGATAATGCAGAAGGTCGGTTAATCGAAAGTCGGATAAACGAGGTTTTACTGTATTTTGAGAAAGGAAAGGAAGAGAAAATAATAAAAGAGTGAGAACATTTTTTAAATATTTCTCTCTCTCTCTCTCTCTCTCTCTCTCTCTCTCTCTCTCTCTCTCCCTCTCTCTGCGGAATTCTTGCGGAATTTCTGCGGAAATTAAAAAAAAACCCAAAATAAAAGAGGCTTGCCATCGATAGGATTTCAACGCAGGTGAAGCCGAGGACACAGCCATTATATATAATATCCATACATGTATTCCTTCTATTCGATCGTTCGTACAGTTATGCGAGGCTGTACGCGTTTTTATGCTGCTGCAAATTGCATATACGTGTATTAGCGTTCGTCCAAAAATATGCCGCTATGGGATCGGTGAGACGAAGTTTCTCCGGCTGGCACGGGAGAACCCAGCATAGTCGAGCGTATTCGCATATATAATATACTACCCCGAGAGGACGATGCGACCTGTCAAAAGTGTTTAACGTCGAGAAACCGCTCGCATCGCGACCTATGTGTGCATGGACTTTCCATCGTCCTCACCCCCCTCACCTGCCGGACAATAAATTTCCCTCGCACAGTTCTGATAATAAATGCCAACATCTATATATACTCCTATTCGAGATCATCCGGGTCATATGAACTGACGGCCAAAAATTAGCGGCGAATCAGGTGGTCATCTAGAAATTGCGTTATGTGAAAAACTCGCTTGAAAAGTCCCTCCCTCATTTTTATTACACTTTTTAGCCTCCCGCGTTCTTCTGACTGTCCCTTCTTGCATGGTTTATGTATTTGTATGTGGATAACGTGCATGTATTCTTGTGTGGATGTGTGTTTGCGTTCGGGTGAATACGTATCCATGTATGTGTGCACATACCTATATATGTGACTGCGGGGCAATGCTATGCATGACAATTTGCAAAGGTTTATACCCAAAACCTGCGAAAATATTCATCGTACTCTCAAGAACGTCGAGAAGTTGTCACCGATGATAGATCGCTTTAATTGAGGCACGTCCGCTTTTCATATCCGCACCTTTTTTGTATAGCATACGAATAGAGAATCTGACATACAAATATATAATGTATACATATATTACCGTGAATTCGACTATGAGAATCAGTAGCGAATCGCGAAGATAAATAACGAATGCCTTATAGCGAAAATGGAACGTGAATGCGAAATTCTAGCTGGAACGTCGTCTTTTGCAGTAAGAAAATCGAAACAAGAACAAAGGCAGACTGCGATATCTTAATTAAGTTCCATTGGACTTGTTCGATGATACACTAAAAGAAATGTGTGGTGTTTCTAATCATATTTTAACTATATTTTATACTTCCCTGAGGCGACAATAATATGTTACAGTTATAGTTACTGCCAAAATATAGTACTCCTATAATATAGTATTATTGATATTTTAGCCGTTGCATAAGTTATGTACATATGTTAACCGCAACCACCAATCTTACAAGCATACGTTGATTGTTCAATATTATCTAATATTGTAGGTTTTTATGAAATGGATATTCCCTTACACTATCCAAAATTAAATCGCCCAAGATCCTAATAGTGAACAGGACTAAAATGTACATTGATAACAAAATTTGCTTGTAATTTGGGACAATATTTATAGGGATTTGTACAATGTTATATGATACGACCTGTTATATGCGTATGTGGTGTGTTATTCCCTTATTCTTGATACACTGCATGCATATTGGTTCAAGGCATTACAGCCCGTCTACTGGTCTACAGAATATTTCAGACACGAAAAATAAAATAAATTACTCAACCGAGAGTTCTACCTCAATTATTTGTCATTATAATTCGTTATTTCTAGACCTCGTGAAACGATGTATTCCGAAGAAAATATTTCGCCTACACATGGAATCCGAACCTAAAACCTACCAGCCTATATTGCGCACGCTATCACTATGCTATCGAGTGCTTGTGGCATCTCAATTGCAGATATAAAGGGTGTCTCATAATGACCTGACATTTTAAATGGCGCGCCTTTTTTTTTGGCGAATATAGAGTATTAATCTTTGACAACTGGCATCAGGAACCATTGAGGTTTAGTCGCAGAGACTTACACGATCGAGCAACGCATAGAAATTGTGAAAATTGTGAAAGTTATTGCAGACGAAGTTTCATGGTCGTGTTATCTTGCGCAACGGCGATGTGAATTGGCCACCAAGATCGTGCGATTTAACGTTATTGGCCTTCTTCCTTTGGGGTTTTCTGAAACGAAAAGTGTATGCCAATGATCCACAGACCATTCCGGAGCTCAAGGAAGCAATTGAAAGCACCATTAATGAAATTAGTCTGCAATTATGCCAAAATGTTATCGAAAATTTCGTTAAAAGAGTGAACATTTGCAAACAGGGACGAGGCGGTCATTTATCGGATATTGTTTTCCACACGTAACCTCCATGTTCGTACCTTATATTCAAATAAACATATTCGTACTTTTCAAATAAATAATATGTTTTATTAATAAATTGAAATGTCAGGTCATCTTGAGACACCTTTAGTATTTTAGGTGAAATTTTGCATAGATCTTCTTTTTGATAATATAAGTCACTACTTAAATGGATTTTTGGCGCATCGCAATAGTTTTGTACCATACAATAGGGATTTGTACCATATTATATGATACGACCAGCTATATGCAGAGCAGGTCGTACAAAAACCGAAAGTGAACCACAAAAAGACGTTTTGGACTGATATCCTTTTTTTTCGCAATGCAACAAATATACGATGCAACAGTTTGTAAGAAACTCGTAGTTTCTCGAAACTACTAATCCGTGCTTACTCCAGCTGCAAATGATTTACGTCTTCTCTATAAGTACACATTACTATAATTTTTTTCGAATAGTCACTTTTTATAATGTTTTTTTAGCAAATTATACTCAAAAAACGTTTTATAACGTTTATCGAAAAAATATACTTATAACGATAATGTTACCCATATGAATTGTAAAAATTTAAATAGAATAGTAGAAGTTTGACCTGAACAAATCCTAACGTACAGTATATAACATTATCATTTGTGCGCCGTTTTTTCGATAGCACTGAAATCGAACCACATTTATATTGTGAAGCCTTTTACAATAGTTCATCATTATGCCGGGGATAATAGACAATCAAACACACCACCCACATCGCATGTTTAGATATACTTTTCGTTCTTAATTATGTTAACCATATCATGCTTGCCGTGTCAATAAAGTATAGAGAATTTGACTACCCCCTGTTTTACCATGGGCGTTCGTTGTGATTTCCATAGAATTTTCTCTCTGTGTTCGTAGATAAAATAAAAAGAACTGCTTCGAACGAGCGAAGAATCAGTAACGAAAAATAAATGTTCAATGATGAACGAATTTTGTGAACTTCTTATACGCCGGTCATGTGATGGGGTTCAACTGCTATGTTGTATCCTCTATAACATCGAATTCAACGCTGATGGAACGCACCGACTGAGGCTGTCTGGCCCGATGCGTTGGTTCACCGAGCGTGAAAAGATACGGCGAATTTATTATCATCGTTATCGTGGCCGAGCCTTTCCAACACAAACGCTGAATCATTGCGAAAAGGAAGAGAGCTGGAATAGGCTCGGAAATTTCGGTGTGTGACGATGAGTGTAACCGTGAACAGTAGTTTAAAGTATCGCTGCTGCAGTCTAAGTTCATACATTGTTCGTATTTTCCAACAAATTTCAGAATACGTTGTTCAAGTATACCCGATTGTACGATTGGCAATACCGGCTTGAGCCTATCCCGAATCGATGGATTGACATTCGCGTCTACAACGGAAGTACCCATGGATCGCCGAAAGTCTGACGGAAAGACCAGGAAGTCTCGAACGTTATTATGCAATAGGCCTCTTTCCGGCACCTGTTTTCATAGCTGCACGAAGTGCATCCTCACGAGCCGATTTTCGCTGAAAACATCGCGGACGTCAACAATTTCCGGGACTTGTGTGGCCCTCCAATTAAAAAAAAAAAAAAATCTGCCACGCAGTTGTACCGCGCTGATGAGTATTTCGCCAGCACGGAGAGCATACACCCCCGCACTCGCGTAATTATGTCGGTTAACGCGACGTTTTGGAGTGGGCGCCAATCGAAAGTGGAATAAGTGGCGAAGCGAGTGGGTGACAGGTGCTTTGATGCACGTTTCGATTTCTATTCCTCTTCCACCAATAAGTTCAATTCACGGGGTAGAAAAAACAAACGATCTTTGCTCTTCTATTCGTAATTACCAATTTTCTTACACGAATCAATTTTCCATTTGCCGTGTTATGAAACGTCCACAGCAGCTTCTAATTATTGGTGAAGCGAAGAATGTGTTTTTTTTTAAATTCTAACGAATCTTTTATTTTTCCACTCTCAGCGAGCAATTATTGATCGGAATTTTTGCATAGCGGAAAATTGACTACATCCGTCATCGACTTGGCCTTTAGCATAATTATGTCGAAGGAAAACATTATCCGGGTGAAATATAGTATCTCTGACGAAAACAAGACCTTCAGATGCAGGAAATCATATAAACATATATGCACCAAGTATGTATGTATATATACACATACTTGAAAAAAAATGCTAGACGCGTGCGGCCTGTCCCGAGGCAGCACGCGATGAAATCGCGAGGCTGCAGCTTCCAATTATGTACAGGCTCTCCATCCTTCATAGTTAGATATATATAAAAGAACGAAGAGCATCGGTCATCCCATGGATGGAATGGAGAAGCTGCAAACCGGCAACACACATATGACGACGCCAGATGGCTTATTGAATTGGTGGCGCATGACTAGGTGGAAAATCGCCAAATGAAATTTTTCAGGAGCTAAAAAAATGTATGTGTCGATATATGTATATAAAGCAATGGGATTATAAATCCATACTTCCGATGGCCTCTTCTTTTTTATCGCTGACAAAATTCATTCTGTCATTTTAATTACACCATCCACTTTTTTGCCGTACTTTTTTTCATATCGATATAAAAGTATCGAATTTTATGGCAAAAGAAATATGGGAACGATGTGAAGCTGCTAGGATGTTAGAAATATATAAGTAGCTAAACATTTCCGTATACCTTTATGGAATCAGCAAGCAGAAGCCAAGTGTTCACTTGATTTCCTAAACTGACAATTCCAAATTGAGACATGGAATAGCCAAAAAGGGCTTGGTTCATTTTTCTGCATTAACGAAGATTCTGAAACGCGTAGAAATTGTTCAATGTTTTTATATTTACGTCTATATCTACATCAATATTTATATCATTTATTTCTTGGGTTCTAATGTGCGGGTTCTTACGCATTACCCTTCCCAATTGAACCCTTTTCTATCACTCCGTACCCGTACTTTCGCTAATCTAACCTAATTTCCGTTGCGCCCACAGCCGTCTTGAGCTACACTATACCGCATTTGCAAAAATGTAATTAGAGGCAGTATAAGTTTGACGTTCAAAAAAGCAAACAAGGGTCCAAGCCACGAGAGACGACGACAATTTCCATCGATCAAAGATAAGATATGCTACATCGCCAATATGTCTTGCCTTCTCTCCATCTGTCGCCTCACGTTGCATAAACCAGACATTATTGTTTATCAACTGAAATATATGAGCATACCAGTGTTGATTAATAGCGATAAAAAATTTCGGCATGCCAAAGTGCCTGATTTTAATGTTCTTTTAAACTTATGCACAGCCGAGGGTAGGTGAGAGGCACAAGGGCGGAGAGAAAGATCGCAAGAAATTTCAGCGCTAGGCTAATGGAATTATGTGACGAAAACCGCGCAGCGGTCAAATGCCTTACCACGGGGTTTGCATTCTGCAACCCGAATCCAACAAGCCTCCCCCTCCCTGGCCCGTTCTTCCGGCCATCTCTCGCGGCCTTGTCTTCTCTCTACCACACTCCACACAAATTCGACCGACCATGTTCGCACAATGGTTATGGAATAAATCGCGACGGTTACGCTCAAACCGACTACTCTCATATTTACGCACGTGTTTGGCTCGTCGGCTCATTTTCACGTAGTCTCGAACAATAGATTCGTCACGTTTATTCGTCCACTGCCATCATGTTTCTGTTGTAGATAATTAATTTTTGTGCTAACGTGGCATATAATAAAACGATTGCTATACTTCCGTCTCCTTTTTTTAATATGTTTAAACTAACAGAATTGTTAAAAGTAATTCCAACAGTTGTATTGCATGAAAAGAGAAAGAGAGAGAGAGAGAGAGACAGAGAGAGAGAGAGAGAGAGAGAGAGAGAGAGAGAAACGTTTGATTGTTGTATACTCGAACTGAGTCAAATTTTGAGTCTATTTAAGGTATTACTGGATGGACCGTCGGGAAAAAAGTTTAGTCCAAGATGGCCGAATCGTGGAATTACAAGTCTAGATCATGCCGTACATGTTTAGCCTTACAACTAGCTAATTTAATAATAAATGAACACTTAGAAATGTTAATTTTTCACTTTTAATAAAAATTGAAATCGAATTCGACGATATTGTCGTGTGCTTGACTGAGTTCTTGTCAGTAAGTGTACATCTGTTTCATCTGTACAGCAAAAAAATTCTCAACTTTTAAATTCAATTAATACGTTCAGATCATCTTATTTTTAACAATAATTACCCAAAAACTCAATATATATTGAGCTTTCCAATGATTGCTATTAATTCATCGTTAAAAAAGGCAATAATCCTCATTACTTTAATTAATTTTTCGACAATTGCTCAGTCGACTTATTTGAAACTTAGGATAATCAATCGCTTGATCCTAAATCTTGATGATATAATATTCTCAGAATTTACAGTGATTCAGTTCCATTCGTTTTGCAACCATTAACGTCTGCAGAAGCTGTTTTCCCATAAGCGACCGTGTGAAATACATATATTTATAACTCCTAAATTATTTAGTGAAAAATTGTAAAATAATTTATATATTATTATTATATAAAAAACCATCATTCCTATAATTTTCAAGAATTTTGGCGATTTTTTACTATCAATGCAGTAATATCTTAAGGAAGTAATCGAATCAACTCGAGCGATGCATGAAAAAATGCTGTGCTATAACAAAATTCAACGTTCGGTGGTTTCTTTCGAAATTTATTCGTAACGTGTTGCCCGACGTTTTGGAAAAAACGACGCGTGCACTTTTCGTAAATTCGAGGAAAAAGTTAGCGAAAACTGTGGTCTCGCGTCCATACTCGGTTACTATTGGGAAAAAGAAGGAATAAAAAATC
>OZ010715.1:16127312-16213862 GCA_963932345.1 Ophion ventricosus | reverse complement strand
TTCGATCGTGTTATTTTGGGTGAATAAGGAATCCAGCGATTTTTTTGAAATCATTCGTCTAGCCAGGCCAGCTCTACAAAGCTCTACAAACAAAGAGAGTGTTGATCGGATAAGAATCTCGCGCAATAATGATTTCCGCGATAAATTAAAATAACATCGAATGTATATCCATGATATCTCGAGCGTGTTATTTTTGGGTAAATAAGGAATCCAGAGATTTCTTTGAAACCGTTCTTCTAGCCAGGCTAGCTCTACAAATCCCCGGAAATCTTACAAAATTCACAATAATACGGGAGTTTATGTATGAAAAAGAGTTAAAAGGAAAAATGCGTGGGTGGAACTTCGAACTATACGACGATGGCTGCTACAATGGTACTATTCATTCCAAGGGGGCAAAAGAGAAGATCGTACGAAGGTAAGCAGGTGACAAGCGTCTGGAGAGTTACACCTGGTAGTCTTGTTCCACCGCTGCAGCATGCCAGTGGACCATTTCCTACGATTTTCCATCGATTTTTTCCTCCGCCTCTTTCTCTCGATCTCCCGTCGTATCGGGGTGAACGAATTTTTTCGAATTGAAACGAGAAATATCTTGAAGAAACTCGAGACGAGCGAAATTCTTTGATTTTTCGTCGTTTCCACTCCAACGGCCACGGTTCTTCACGTCCCGACATCTGTATTTTCTCCTACCCGCAAAGTTTGTATACGTATGTCTATGCTCGTGGACAATGTATAATAGCCTGACGAGAAGCGACCAGCATACCCTTTTTTGCATGTCTACCACCACGAGGACAGAGACGCAGATGCGAAAGGGTTGGTGCTCTCCTCTCACGTTCGGCTCGGAGAGAGACCGAGAGAGGAGAGAGAGAGAGAGAGAGAGAGAGAGAGAGAGAGAGAGAGAGAGAGAGAGAGAGAGAGAGCTTCGATGACGAGCATGACGGCGGTCTCTGGTGTTGGCTGCAAGATGCAAAGGCGAACCACAGGGACGACCACGCTTGACGTCGATGCATTCCCTTTTCACTCATCCTCAAAGGACCTCAGGGCACACGCGGTACCTTATGTACAGCCATATTTATACATGTATATATGTGCACGCGTCTTTGCCTCTTATTTCGCTCCTTTCTTCTTTTCACCAAAAAAATCTAGCAAATATGCGCGAATAACCACTCGAAGAAAACGCTGTTCGATACACGCGCATCTGCGACCGCGACAATTGAACCAGATGATTTTCCGTTCAACTCGTTCGCTTCTTCCACGGCTTCTTTCTCCAGCATCCGTTTTTATTGTGAGTCCAAGATTACAGCTGCTTTTCGAAAAATTGTATCGGTCTCAACTTCACGTTGCCTGGAAATTCTTCAGTCAATGTGTGCCAACAATAGATTTATTGGACTTATGAAATAAAATCGAAATTGGCAGTCGTTGGATCAGTAATCAATTTGTCGGCGCGAAGTTACGAACTGTCAATTACAAGTCGGTTAGTACGAGCTGAAATTATACGGAGAATGTAAATTGTACGATTACAGAATTAAATGCTTGGGAAAAATCGTTTAATCAGGACGTAGCTAGATATTAAAAAATCGAAAGTGTCAGTATTCATTCAAAGTGAAAATTATCTATTAAAATTGACCATTTTCGGAATTATATGTTCTGCCGCATGGTTCAAGCCAATAAGCAGATATACAGGGTGAGTCACATAAAGTGTTACAGAGCAATAACACTCAAACTATTGATCATATCCAAAAATGTTTCAGACAAAAGTTTCAGTGGTCGAGAAGGCCGTCATACTGGACCATCCTATTTTTTTATCGGTGGAGGCGCTGAAGCTACGTCAAGGCCAACTCCACTTTTTAAAATGGAACCATGTATTTTTTTTCGATGATATTATTACCGATTTTAAGACGAATTCAGCCACCTACAACACAAGGTCATTCTAGTCACGCAAAGTATGAAAATAGTCGAAAAATCGAAAAATATCGGAATAATCACTTTCAAAGGATCCACTAACCTTGGTTTGGGTCTACCTACAGAAGATGCTCGAAGTGGTGACCCTCGACTTGTAAACACTTGTTTGATCGCTGTTTCAATTACTGGAAGACGTGCCCTTGCATGCGCGCATGAACATGTGGATGGAACACGACGGTGCACCACCCCATGATGCTCTGTGTTCAAGACAAGTGATGAATGAGATTTTTGGTGAAAAGTGGATAGGACGAGGCGGCCCTGCAGCTTGGCCACCTCGTTCGCCAGATCTAACATCACCAGATTACTTTTTATGGGGTTTCGTCAAAGAACGCGTAATGGCGGTAGCACCTACCACGCGTGACGACATGAAAGAAAGAATACGCCCAGCATGTACCGAAATTACACCAGAAACGTTGGCTGAAGTTAGACGGTCTATTCGTCAGCGAATTAACAAGTGCTTACAAGTCGAGGGTCATCACTTCGAGCATCTTCTGTAGGTAGACCCAAACCAAGGTTAGTGGATCCTTTGGAAGTGATTATTCCGATCTTTTTCGATTTTTCGACTATTTTCATACTTTGCGTGACTAGAATTACCTTGTGTTGTAGGTCGCTGAATTCGTCTTAAAATCGGTAATAATGTCATCGAAAAAAAATACATGGTTCCATTTAAAAAAGTGGAGTTGGCCTTGACGTAGCTTCAGCGCTTCCACCGATAAAAAAATAGGTTGGTCCGGTATGACGGCCTTCTCGAACACTGAAACTTTTGTCTGAAACATTTTTGGATATGATCAATAGTTTGAGTGCTATTACTCTGTAACACTTTATGTGCCTCATCCTGTATTTACGCAATATATTTATAAATATTGAAATGTCTACATGTCTTGTAACAATAAGATTATGTTCATATACGTTTTAACAGACAATACATATTATTGTCTATTGAATAAATTACAACAATAATTAGTAACAAGGCAATAAACATGAATAACAATAAATATAAATTGTATTATAATAGTACTAATCGATGATGATAATAAGTGGAATAATAAGGTTTTTATGAATATTAACTTTGAGTATAATTATGTAATGATAAATTTGAGAATAATAATGATAGCAATTAATAATAAGACAATAAAAATAGACTCAATAATAATAGTAATAACTGATAATGATAATAAGTTAAATAATAATGATTTTTTTTAATATTAAGATTCAGTACAATTATGTAAGGATAAATTTGATAATAATAATGATAAAAATAAAAACGATACAATTTTCGTGTATATTGACTATTGTTTTAGTGAAAAACAATACACATTCTAACAATAACAATAAATAAAAAAATAATTTATACATCGAAGAATAAGAGATAATCATAACAAATTAATATGATTTATTTTGTGCGTGATACGTTCGAATATCATTTTGTTATCATAATTCTATGATTAATAATGATAATCGATATTACAATTTTTATGAATATTCTAACTTGCAGTTCTAGTCTGCAAGATGCAAACGACTGATTGTGAGACCAGAGTTCTTTTTTCCGCGGTGATTACAAACGCTCTGAGCACTTCTGAGATATTACAATAATTATATAAATATCTTATATGCGATTGACGTACTCGGAAATTCAGTTAGCAAATTGGGTCTGTCAAAACGAAGATAACTGATAGCCTGGAGCCTGTCTCGCATTTTCTTTCGAGTCTTGGTATCAATGCGATCTGTTGATCGAAGGGAGGGCAATGTACGAGACGTCACGTGCCCCGGCAGATGCGAGCCAAAAATCGCCTATACGCGGGAGCGCGGATTGTGCAGAGGGCTAAAGGCAGATATCGAGGGGCACGTGGGCTTCTGTGCGAGAATATCGAGGGGTGGAAACAGAACCATCAGGTACGATGAAAAGCCTCTTAAATGAATTTTTCTATTCTGCTCCTCGGACACGCGATGCACTTCTTGTTTTTCTCTGATAGGGTCTAATGCAAATTTTGACATTGTACCAAATCCTCGAGTACGATGTAGGGTATAAGGGTGCGGGGAGAATCGTATAGAATTCGATTTTTTTGTCCTAGTGCATATATAAGAATGAGCGGGGTTCCTTGGTTGTGCAAAACATCCAAACAATCCTAAGAATCCAAACTGACAATATTCTTTGATAACTGCACGAATATTTTTTGCATTTTCCTGCATTTTCGCAAGATAGGAAGCACACGGTACAAATTTCGTTAGTCGAAAACGCTTTTCCAGACTACTGCAACAGAAAGTTGCATGTAAATTGTGTCGATCCACTGCGAAATCTGCTCCCCCCATGAGTTGCGACAGTAATTTATAAATCTAAGGGCACGGAACACTCCGCTATAATAATCTATTTATACTTATATAAAGACTATACATTTTATACACGGAGTATTCGTAAAAAGAATTTACGTGATTGGCGTATCAGTCTGGCGGAAATTATTCTCGTCGTGCGCCGTACGAGAGAAAGTTTTCGATATGAAACGTATACGGTTTTGACGGGAATATCTGATCTTGCACACGAGTATTGTCTGGCAAGATGCATCGCTGAAGATTTCAGAGTGATCTTGGTTTTTATAAATGGAACGATAACGCTTCTCCTTTTCTAAGTTTCTAGCACACTCTGATGCAAATCCGTCCGGTATATATGTTGATCTTCCAAGATCATTCAACATTACCGTCCAAATGCTCTTTACGTTAAACATACGGAAAATATTAATCTTCTATATTTTCCCGAGTTTTCTTGGACATGGAATATTAGTTTTTCTTCTGCATTTGATGGGATCATCCTTGGATTTGCATATGAACATGTAAAGCTACTTTATTGTATGACTAAACAATATTCTTCGTCCTTAAGGGGTTACGTGGGTTTGAACATTTCGAAAAATACATTTTTTTTATTTTATTATCTAATTGTACAACATGTCTAGAATGTTCTCCCAAAGTTTAAGTCAATCGGAGTAAAAGTCTAGGAGAGAGAGAGCCTTTGGGAATTCTCGCCGTTAGGAAAGACCGGCCGGGAGCGACGCAGGTATGCACATTTTTCTCAAAACACTATTTTGAAGTCGTTGGACACGATTTCTCAAAAACTAAGGCACCGATCTTATTGCAATTTTGTACACTTCTTCAACATAGCATTGACTAGTGATTGAATGAAGGTTTTTTTTTCGATTACAACTAATTTTACAAGGCTATACGTAGTGTAAATTATACCAAAAATTGAAGTATTTTGCATACAACTCTGAAAAAAATTCAAATTTCAATTTTTTTAAAATCCTTCCTTCAACCACGAGCTATGCTTATCTACTAACAGAAAAAAAATGGTTTTTTAATTTCAGATAAAGCTATCATGAGTTATCCTGACCACCACGAGGACACTTTTTTTGAGGGGTCTCCGGAAACCAGGTCCCACCGGCTGATTTTCCAAAATTGTTGGATGAAAATCTTTTAAAATATTTGTGAAATGTTGCTCTTTTATGTGCTTAACATTTTGAATAAAATAATTTATATATTATATTTTAAAAAATACAGAAAATATGTTTTTTTGGCTTCGAAACCCACGTTACCCCTTAAAAGCTACGCTGACTTGATCAACGCGCATACGGGCTTCTGAATCAATGAATAAAATATATAATGTCCACTTAATTCTCTACCAAAAAGAATACCTCCTATAAAACAGAAACGATTCCGTGACAACAATCTGGCAACATGATCGGTATCAGATAATGGTAACGATTTTCATGATCAATTACCACAGAACATATTCTTTTCTTCCAAGTGTAATATTGAATCTGTATAATAATCGATCGGCTCGAGCGCATATCGAATACACCTGTCAGGCATCGGAGTGACAGTTCTCCAATCAAAATCAAAATTATCATTCCCTGATAGTATAAATCCGTGTTTTCCAGAATGACGTCGGGTCAGGGAGCTCCATCGTATACAGAAGAATAAGATGTGCCGATACTCAACGCAGTAAGAGTTAGAACAGTGATAATTGAGAGCAAGTTCTTTTGGGAGATAAACATGTTATAACCACCGAATTGTCATTGGAATGTACTACACACTTAGCTGAATAAACAGGTATAATACCATTCAAGAAAAACAAGGTCATCGTGAAATCTCGGAGGAACCTCCACCCAGAAAATACCTGGGTATGCCATCAAATGTCCCATTTTAATTTGCCATACATATATATGGACAATCTCGACATAGCCGACATAAGAAAACCGAGTCGCGTACAATGGGTTAGAGAGGAAGGAAAAAAAAGTATGGGAAAGAGAAATGCGATAGGACGGGTTAGAAATAAAAAGGAATTCGTATACATTGAGATGGAAAGTAACGAAGGCTTTCATTAGCATCTCTACTCGGAAGATTAGTGCTTTGGATCCCGTGTCTCTGGCCGAGGTTCTGTCTTCCTATATTCAACAGCTCGGAGGAGAGCGAGACTGTCTGTGCGAAATCGGAGTCGAGATTTAGGAGTAGACATGCAGAGTCAGTGCGTCTACACAGAGGTACGAAGGCTTCGCTGCATCTACCACTACCATGACAGAGAACTCGCAGCTTTGAGGATGGACCGCGGCTTTTGCTTCCTTTCTTTCGAGGGAAAGAGAAAGAGGGGGCAAGGCTACGAGAGCGAGGTAATGACGAGACAGACGGGCGTGCAGTCAGAGAGAGAGAGAGAGAGAGAGAGAGAGAGACAGGGGGAGAGAGAGAGAGAGAGAGAGAGAGAGAGAGAGAGAGAGGAGAGAGCGAGAGAGAGAGAGAGAGAGAGAGAGAAGAGAGAGAGAGAGAGAGAGAGAGAGAGAGAGAGAGAGAGAGAGAGAGAGAGAGAGAGAGAGAGGGGGGGGGGGGCGGGGAATCGTGAACTAAACCAAATCTAGAGCATGTTTATTACGTAAAAACTCCACATACTACGACAATCCATATTTCGTCACGTTCGCAAAATTTATGTACGACTGAGGCTCCAAAAGATTTCTATTTAATATTTTAAACAGCTGTTCGAAAATTAAGTACGATATTTCACTATTAACATCGATTCAAATCGAATTAACATCGAATTTAAACGGGAGAAGAAAACTTTCCGGCCTGTTGAAAAATGATGGAACACTGTACCAAAATATGCATACTTTATGACTCGTAAGAGCATCGACTGACGATCTACCAAATCATAGCCCCTTTTTGTATTCACATATATATTAAAATTACGTATGAGAAAGATCAAAAGTGAGAGAAAAAGATGCTGCAGGAAACAGTAATCTATGACAATTTTTTTAAGCGTTTACATTTCTTCCGTTCCAATGCTGTTGTTTTCAAAATTTAAGAACTGAGTCCTCCAGAAAGACTATATTTTGCGTTCCGCAGCTTGCGCAACAGGCGAGAATTCCCCATAGTGATCGGAACAGTGAGCATACAATTGTAAAATGTTCATGTTAAAATTAATAGTTCGAAAAGTTGAACACACCAAATAAAATGGAATTTTTTTGACCCCCCCTGGCACTAACCCGGAGGGGGTGCTCCGTGGCTCACCTATCCGGAGGAGCATATGGTAATAACATAGTATGTTCCCCAAGTATGGAACCGCGAAAAATCGAAAGAGGGAGAGAGAGGAAGAAGGAGGGAGAGAGAAAGAGGGCGATTTCTCGACGACGATGATCGAGACGACGACTAGGCAGTATTTTCGATCTCTACGTCACAGTGGCAGCTGGCAGTACGTCACACGATTTTTCTTTGTCTCAGTATACGGGGAGAGCAGCCCCTTCGACTAGGTGGATATTGTGGGGGCCCCGCGCCGTGGTCGTCGGTGTTCCTCGATCGAGAAGGGCCACGCGACGCTTTACTCTCTCTCTCTCTCTCTCTCTCTCTCGGCAGATGTTCCGTGACGTGTGCCCCCGGCATCGACTCCATACACGTATACGTGCCACATATACGTATGCGCACACATTCGACTACACACTAGACGATCATCCCCACAAGAGACTTGCGAGAGACGACTTTCTCGCACTCTTTCTATTCGAGCAGTCTCGGGGATGGAGAAAAAAAATCCCTTCCACTCAAAGTGAACGTCGGGATGAAAAGGACGAAAAAAGAAAAACAAAAACGAAATTATGCACGATTGCCAGTACAGTGTACGAGTGCCAGGACTCTTGGCAATTTCATCCATCGATTTGGCACGCCCCCCTCCCCCTCCCTCCCGCCCGTCGGTAAACTATTGCACGCGCTTTTGATCGTTGCGTTCCTTTATTATAGGTTGTGTAATGAATATTGTGTTCAATTGAGCTGAGCAGGAATTGTGTTTATGACCGGCTGAGTCGGATTTTGAGGGAATACGAGCGCAGTACCTGGCAAAAAAGAAGTTTTATCGTTAAAGTGTTTCAATGCGTCCAATTCAATGTCGAAAAAATATGATTAGTACAAAGTATTATTTTACACGTGTATCGAATCACTTGATTCCTTTCACGAAACCGAATATTTAACAATCAACTGATTTTCGTCTACAATTAAGTAAAAATATTTCCTAGTATACTGGTAAAATTTTAAGCTAAGGTACCAAACTTTTAATAAAAAATCACGACTTTAAAAATCGTTTAATTTATACGGGACTTTATGGAGATGATATGCTAGCCATATTTTTATCTAATAATTGATATACCAGATAACTGATATAAACTGCTCTAGGTATGTAAAAAATTCTCACGTTTCCGTAACGACAATAAAAACAGGGGGTTATCGAATGTTTAGAGAAAATATTAATGATTACACTGAGAAGAATGTGACTGGCGGAGAAATTTTCGAATCCGCGACTTTTCAGAGAACATGTAAAAACAACGATGAACTGGAAATTTTTATTTCCAGTTCATCGTTGGGTATAATAATTGATTGGTTCCTATTTTTATCAAGCGCCAGTGTAATATACTAATGATTCGAAAGGGCCCTGGCTTATGCGCCCACAAAATACGGCCCTTCGCGGAAGAAATCCCCTTTAAGACAGGAATATTTTTGACTTACATTGATTGACTTGGACAAATGCGATAGGTGGACATAATCAGCGATATGTATTTGAATTTATAAACTTTGCTGCTATGAATTCCGGACCGACTGTAAATCTGCAATTGATTTATTTTCACTTATTGAATTCTCTCCGCATGACTAGCGAATTAGTGATCACAAATTGAGGGCATTCTCGGTTCAAAGGTAGTTATATACTTGCAGATTATTCGTTCCCGTTTACTCAAAAGTTCTTCATTCGCTGGTCGCTACTTTTCCTAATATCATTTTGATCCACGCAAAGTCTAGAAAAACGTATGCCTTTTGTCCCCACAGTCACCTAATTGTGAAATGCGAATAAAATTGAACGAGAGTCCACTTATAAATCTTCTTTCGTAAGGAGCAGCGGTAAATCTACCAACTTTGGATGTATTTATAGAGTTTAAATTGGCGGTTAAATTAAGTAAGTTTTCTACGATGTTTTATCAGCCAAAAATGCCATTAGCTTGGAAAAAAGTAGATTGAGTTATCCTTATATATGAGGATAAGTTGGCACTTCGTGCTACCAGATATGTGCTGCATAACTTGACTGAACAGAGATGAATTACCTCATCTATAAACCAAAATTATCTGCAATTGGGCCCACTTGTCAGGGCTCCACAAAAATGGTATAAATCAAGTCAACATTTTTCAACTGCAGTGAAGGGATCATTTTGGATTCGGTGGTGTCCGGTAGCTCGTTGAATTTATAGTCTCCAGTTGCGAATATTAATCTGAAGGTTAGATTTTAAGTTTTTCTGCAAACGATCAATTCCAGTGGCTCGTAACGAATTGTGTATTCAATATAAATGGACAAAGCAAAAGGGGAAAAATAGAGTCGGTGTCTAAACGGTCACTGATGCATCCATCATTGAATTTCAATGCCAAAAAAGAATTCGGTCAGTGGCTGGCGATTTCAGCATAGCCAACATTTCTGATTACATTTTTTATATTCTTTGCACCCTTTCGTGCATACATTTCTCATAATCGCAATTAAACAATAGTCTTCTATTGTTCAATATCGCATCAACAGTTGGCTTCATTATCAATGAGATCTCGATTTTTCCCACCCACTGTCAGTGGATTTTGGACGACTATGGGGTCATTCCGTACTGTCTGTTCATTAGGGTAGACCACGCTTAATTATTAAAATATATTCTAAACTCCTACTACCTACTTGTTGAGTCTGGAACGTATCGGTTCGAAGCTTCCAAAAAAACAAGGCCTCGGCACTTGCAATGGCGCCCGTCGTACGAAAATATAGCTGTAAAATGGCCGGCTGATTATGATACTGCCCCGATTACACGAAAAATGGATAAGCATTTTTTAGGATTGCCATTGAAAGGGTTATTTTATACGGCAATAGCACGAAAGTCCTCATATAGTAAGACAGACGCTTCTTGGCCACGAGTGTTTGCGCGTCGTCACACCTGACGTCACACACTCGTTAGGGGGGCAGATGGC
Organism: Ophion ventricosus; assembly: GCA_963932345.1. Taxonomy (NCBI): domain Eukaryota; kingdom Metazoa; phylum Arthropoda; class Insecta; order Hymenoptera; family Ichneumonidae; genus Ophion; species Ophion ventricosus. The sequence goes on along the minus strand of OZ010715.1, from coordinate 16,203,398 downwards.
AGCGCCCCCTTTCGAGCGTGACGTCGAAGCCTCCTTGCTCGCGGAAACTGGCACACATGGAAAGGCAATACACACACGCACACCAACGTGTACCTGGTGGTGTCTAGCAGCGATCCTGGGGTGTCCCCATCATCTTTTTTCCCCCCTGTCCAAGTGCTCGTTCTCCCTTTCTTCTTTCTCTCTCCCTCAGGCCCCTTACGAATACGCGCGCGCCGCCGACCCATAAGGCAAAGTATAAAATAAAAATAAAACTTCTGCCGAGGGAAGCGGGACTCCGAGGTATGTATATGCCATACAATTGAGTATATAGGTATACGTGTGCGTTTACTCGATTGGCGCAGCTGCTCAGGTAGCCCGCACGAGCTGCTGCTACAACATTAGAAAGGTAAAATATATATGTGTATATATATATATATATATACACGGACACGACGAAGGGTGCGATATGGGAGACTCGAAGAGACACCCCAATGGAATTCTTTGATGGCTCCGAGAAAGCGCCTTACCCCGAGCATTGGTACAAAGTTCATCGTCCTGAAGAACAAAAAAAAAATGTTCCAGCCAAATCCTCTCATTAACGACTATAGCCTGGATCTTTTTTGTCCCAAAGGTAAATTCAGTTTTTATGACGCGAAATCCATTTGTATGAGCACTTGTCCTTTGTTATTGCGTTACTTCTTCCTTCCTTCGAGGAAGAATTCTTCTCGGCCTCGAAAATACGCGGACCAGTTTTAACATTGTAGCCAGCGAGTATCGTGCAATTCGGGATAAACGACCAATTTGTCTGCGTTCGGTAATACGCTTTGATGGATGCGCCGTCGTCCAAAAGGTCCATTTTCATTGAAAGTACGCTAAAGATTGAGACGTCGAGACCCCCAGTGGTCCGAAAGGTCGTCGGGGGTGTTTTTTTTCACAGGTCTGAGTAGAAACTACGTAAGATCGTTGAGGTAGAAGTCAAGATTTACAACCTCGTGGACGTCACACAGCGAATGAACAATGCTCGTACGTTTATGTACAAATTGGCCCCGAGGAGTTACAAGTGACCGGAAAACGATTGACTTCGTTGGCTGACACATGGCTTCTCGGCTCGGAGAAAACGGTAAGATAACGAGAGATGTCTGTAGGCCCTGAAATAGCCAGACAATTGGCTCAAAGTGAGAGAAACCAGCGGTTCGTGGGCTATGGGGCGTCCGAGATCTGTCGACAATGTAGTTACGCTATTAGGGGTTGGGTGGTAACTCTGGTATGGTAACACCATCAATGGTAAGCGATGTTATGGCGGTCGCTTGTAAATCCTGGCAGCGTTCCGAGGAGCTAATTCGCAGCACGAGATTTCCGGTCGCGCGACCCGAAGGCGCCGGATGGGCGTGCGTGGGCGGTTTGTGTTGCAAACACAATGCGGTACCCGTGAAACCGAGGTAGCAGCTTCACATTAAAGCCTCTTTATACAGAGAATAGAGTAGCTACAATTACTACGTTCCTGTACAGCGCTACGGTTGTTATACATATATGTATATGTATGTGTGTGTACAGCATAGAAATAATAGACAGTTTAGCAATGTTCAGGATACCTATGAGCGATCCACTTGGGTGTGCATTAGACTGAACGACTTTTTTACACAGAGAAGCGTGCGCAGCTGGCCCAATCTCTACGTGTGTTTACCAGTGAGAGAAAAATATCGTTTCACTCGTATATGCGCCGTTTCGTTCGTTCTCTAGCGCAAAAACGGACAAACAGTTGCCGAGATAAAACTCCTTGAAGCTCGTAGATTCTGATGATGCGTGCACGAGTTTAAACGAGCCTGCAAAGGGTCAAAGGAAACGGAAGAGGAAAAAGTGTGAGAGGGAGAGAGTGAAAAAATTAAATGATCATTGAACTTCCCTGGGTGTAACGATCTATCGGAGCGAGTCGACACAAGCCAGACCCGGAGAGGAAAACACGTTGCTTCTTCGTTCGAGCCTCCCCCGCTTACCAGTGCAGGACTCTCCTTCAATCTTTTCTTTCATCCCTTCTGCGCGCGTGTTAACTTCTATAGATCTTTTCTAGCGCAACATATTGCCGTGGTGCCTCCTCTTATCCGATATCCGGTCCAATTTTTCATGGCATGTTCCTCCGTCTTTTTTGTTCTTCTTTTTACACTACACGCACAAGTTTCCCTCCTCGAATCTCCCGTTCACGGTTCTCTCGCTTATGTAGAAGCGAAACAGTTCGCTCCGTAACGGGAGTTTGGAAATAATAATGAATGGTCTCTTTGGAGAATACGTTTGAGAGATCTTCGATGTAGGAAATGTGGTGTATCACTTCTTCTGTGGATGACGAGGCACGTGGGGGGATGGACTTAAGGCTACAATCGCTCACTCTCTGCCTTTTACTTTCCTTCTTCTTTATCCCTATTTCTTGGCAACATATGTCGATCGTCGGCTAAACAGTTTCGTGCATATCGGGGCTTGAAACATTTTTGTTTCTTTCACCTCTGTCCTGCATTTCGGGTCTGCGCATCAGGAAACGTCATTATCGGGAAGGGACGGGGGCGTTTTTAGGCGATTGGAAAAGATCCGTGAATCATCGTGACGTCTGGATGGAAGGTTGCGCCAAGTCTCGTGCCCGAGTTTCGTACGCTCATTATGAGGGGTCCAACACATAGAGCCACACACACCCTGGCGGATTAAACTAGGCCACGACTCACACGTGCCCGTACACAAACTGCCGGTATAGTTTAGTTTCTCGTGTGGTGGAGAACCGCGCGGTGGAACACTCACTCAAGAAAATACCGGCGATGTGCGCGAGAATGTGTGAGACACTACCGTGAGGTAGGTCGAACCATCTGGCATTGCTTCCTTGACGTGGCACTAGCGCCGCATGCGGAAGAACGCTGGGGGGACTTGCTGGTATACCCTGTGTATATACCCACACTCTTATAATGGAAGGCTATAGTACACGCGGTTCTTTAAACCGCCGAACGCGCCTTGGAGACGCACCTTGAGACCTGTCTGGGCCAAGGACCCTTTACGAGCGACCGCTCGGCACTGAAAGACGGCCCTTTAAAGAGATCCTCGAGGGGAACATACGGAGAAGCCACCGATTAAAATTCCTAATCCCCAAGGGTCTTGGAGCTCCTTTCAATAATGGCGGAGGCAGATTTTTTCGCAGCTATCCATTTAACTTTTAGTCCCATCATTATCGACTACCCGCAATTCCCATAATTATCTCTCTGAACCTAATAATCTTCCAATTCCAATAATCGTGTCTGTCAGTGCGAACGTATTTAGTTATGTTGATACTGCATTTTTGGATCAGGTTGCTTTCATGTTCATTAAATCCTCGGATCGTGCTTGCCATGCTGTAAAAGTGCAGCGATCATTCGAATGATCATTCCAATTTCAAATTTGGAGGAAACAATCGTGGAATGCTCCTAACATACTTCTAAAATTAAGAACATTGTACCAACATAATCGTACAATGTTCTTAATTTTTTATATAAAGATGTTCGTTTTTTGTTTTCTTATAATTGCTGATTCTAGTTTTCTTTTTACTGTTTTCCACAGTACTTTTTATTTCCAATGCTGTTCGTTCGACGGTATGAGATAATTTTCATAAGCTAAAAAAAGTTTATACCCTACACATAAAATACACATTTTGATATGACGCATGCACTTCCATTGAAGCGTGTTGCACACCGCACAAAGTTCGATACAATCGCACTAATAAAGATGGTGTCCCAAATTTCAGGCGAGATTTGAATTTTGCACCATGTGTGCGGTGAAGTGTTGCCAACGGAAAAAAAGAGAGCGTGACAGTTCAGGGTTATTAAAAATGGAGCGCTACACGAAAGAACAACGCGTTTTCATTATTGAGTAATATTTTTTAAATAATGAATGTTTGGCAGATACAGTTCGCAATTTTTGTACAAAGTATGGTCGGAATAGTGATTTAACTTCATCAACTGTGAAGAGATTAATTTAAAAATTCAGGGAGACTGGATCAATTAGTAATCTTAGACACTCTGGCCGTCCTTCGACAAGTCGTTCAACACAAAACATCGAATCACCTTGTGAGAGTGTTGCTGAGAGTCCAGGAACATCAATTCGGCACCGTGGTCAAGAATTGGACATTTCGAGAAGCTCTCTACAGCGTATTCTCACGAAAGATATGCATCTTCATGCTTATAATGTTCAATTGATTCAAGAACTGAAGCTTACTGATCACGCGCAGCGAAGAGAGTTCGTTGAATGGATTATGGAACAACAAGTGGATGCTGATTTTTCGAACAAAATCATCTTCAGCGATGAGGGCCATTTTCATCTTGATGGCTTCGTTAATCGATAAAATTGTCGCATTTGGGTTTCAGAAAATCCACGAGTGATAGTTGAGGAACAAATGCATATGCTATTCCACACATAACCCTATACTATATACTTTATGAATCAATAAAAAATTTACAATTTTTAAATAAAAACCTGTGTTTTCTAACAAAATTACTTCTTGCGTGAATGTTGGGACACCCTTTACATATAGTATAGTTGTTTCTAAATGTCTTTAATAAACATGAGCAAACCATACCTACCAAAAATAAACCTACCACCTCCATCTCCCCAAACATTTTGTTATAATTCGCGCTCCTCGAATTCCTATGGGGAAGTGCAACCCTAATCGGCAATTGATATACGCACTCTATCACTGCGTACCCACATCTGTATGGATGACATATCATCCGCTGCATGATTATTGAGTACGATTATTTTCGCTGCATATGCATGCAAACGGTGACTTGTGCACACGCACCACTAGTCATACAAACGCATATATATGCACACACAGCCACACATAAACCAAATGAGAAAAAAAGTGCAACTTCAGATGCTGCATCGCAAAGCATTTCGGACCTAGGCGCGCCTGCATCGTTCTTTCCCTCTCTCCCGTAATTCCTGAGCGGAAAGGCTGCGAGCTTATTTACAGTCTTTGTCTTTTTGTCCGCTCCAACAATATGATATACATATATATTTATATATATATATATATTCATGTAGATACGTATATACAGATAGAGCGAGCGAACGATGTAAAGAGCGCGAGAGCGGGGGAGGGGACTATATACACGATACCACTTTCTCGCTATGTTCTCTATGTAAAATTTCAACCCCTCAACTCTCTCTCTCTCTACCTCTCGATCCTTTTCCTGTCTTTTTTCAGCCCGATCGCAAGGGCATCGTTCTCCCTGCAGGCATGCACTTTTGTCTTCGTTGCACGTGCACCAAGACTGCACAGTGGATACCAGCTTGGTAGAAAGAGATAGGAAGCGAGCGGGATAAGAGGGGAGCGGTGTCGGGTAGGTTGATATAGACCATATCTGCGCGAGGAAGAGAGAAAGAGAAAGGGACGGTGAGTGGTGCAACGTGTGGGAGAGTCCTGGGAGTTACGATGAACATTGGATGACAACCTCGACGGGAAACTCTGGCAGTGGTGACAGTACGACTTTTATTAGGGAAGGAATCAGCAAGCATGATTATATACCTTAGACCGCATCTCCACTTTCTTCCCTGTTCTTTCCCCCTTTCTCACTCTTTCTCGTTTCCCTGGGTTCCATATTTCTCACTCTCTTTCATGCATTCGGCTGAGTTATCCCTCCGGCATCGAAAAGAATCTCGCTCGCTCACCCACTCCCTGCGTTATGCACCCCCTCCTGGAATACTGACGACGACTACGACTACGATGACGACGACGATGAGGAATTGCCCCGCACCAGTTCTATGTCCCCTTGCTGCAGGCAGCCGCGCTGCATTGTCAAACCTAACCACCCTCTGCGAAAAAAAGCCAACCCCCTGTCTCTCTTCTGGGAGCTCGGCAATACACATTGGCGTAAGACTTCTAGATGAGTATTTACAGGCTTTATTTATATTGTATTTACTTACGTTTAACGTTGCCGTGGTGATGCGAAAGATGCTGCACCCTGGAAACAGAGACGGTTGGATCATTAAACAACTGCTGTGTCATCCGACTGGGATATTCAACCTAATCTGATGCACTGATTGGTGAAAATACGTATGTCATAATAGTTCCGAAGAACCATTGCAAACAAATAGTGTTTGCACACCTCTCTTCGTGCCAATACTTAATCATAATAAGAACGGCAATAACAAGAACGATAGGAACAAAGAAGAATCAAGGGAAGAATCCATCATATGTCAGCATGTGTCACCAACGGATATCAATATTTGTACGTTCTTTGGTCATTAGAAAAGAACAAGCAGCACAATTTGGCTGTGTAGAGATGGGCATTGAACTGTGCATTATCGATATCATCGAAGTAATCGTGTAAAATTGTCAATCAAAATTGTATATCCTTTTCTACCAATTGCAGTCGAGAGGCGAAAGTTATTAGTGTGTCAGATAATCGATTTTCCACTATCGACTTTCCGTAGGAAGCTGCAGCGAGGAATTTACAATGACGTATTTCTTTCATCGCCAATGCGCCCCTAAGGCGATATTGTCGTGACAATGAAACTCGCCCTGTGCAGCCCATCCCTTTTTCTTTCCCGCCCCTCTCTACAGACGGCACACGTCAGGCCTGTTTTTTTTCACACTAACGCAGAAGGGAAAACGAGACGAAGGCACAAAAATAAAGGAAACATTCGAGACGCGTGTCCTTTCATCGCGGTCTTCATATTATTTAATTCCGACTTGCATATATTGTATGATTATTGTGTACGAAAAGACGAGAACAGGAAGTCGTAACTTTGCACGTTTTCTTGGTCTCATTGAGAGAGCTGCGCCTTTCTGATAAAACGACGCTCGCTGCGTTTGATCCTTGAGAGTTTATGCTTTGATTGATACATTATGTCGAAAAGTTAGGGTCGACGTTTAACGACCGCTTGTGTCTCATGGATGGAGGCTGACCAGGAAAAGGTTTAGCGAATGTGGAATTTGCGAACCATAGAAGAATTTCCTCGTCGTTCTCGGATTACTCTTATATATGTGTGTGTGTGTGTCAGCGTGTGTGTGGGGTGAGTACTTCAAAGGCGCACGCGTAAATGTTGGTAGCACGTATCTCTAGTTCTTCGTCCTTCCCGTTGGGAAACGCTTACCCACGCGATGCATAGAAGGAACGACAAGTATCTGAGACAGTCTCCGGAGATTTTCCGAGACTTAACAAATAGGCAAAGTTTTAGAGTGGAGATAGAGAGAGAGAGAGAGAGAGAGAGAGAGAGCCAGCCCGCGAACGTTCTTGCAGATTCACCGTTGCCAACCACCTAGCATCCTCCTCTTTGTCCTCAAGTTTGTGATGTATTAGCTATTCTATCCTGGCTCTCTCGACGCTCCGAAGTCTCTTCTTCCCTTTCAGTCGGGACTTCCTAAGCTAGAGTAGCGACGGAACTTCTACGTATGTGTGCACAAACATATTTATGTATGTATGTGTGTGTGGGCGCATGCGGGTGTGCGTGTGATATAGAGAGACAAGTATGCAGCTCTTATTCTGCACTCGAGACTCCGGTAAGTTGACCGGTATGTATTCGCGTTGGAGAGACTCGGTGCTCTCTCATATTAGCAAACAGCAGCAACTTCCGAAAATACTTTTGGAAATTGTTACTGCACCAAACTATTGTGAAATAACCCCATCTTTTACCCTGCCCCCCTCTCTCTCTGTATGTAGTAATGTATGATGTAAAAATCCTTAGTGGTCTGACAGGCTATGTGAGACAGTGACCTCGGACATCGCGAACAAAAATATCCAAGCTCTTCGAATTCGGCGCGATGACGTCTGGCATTCATGTGATGGGGATCGACGATCGTATATTTCACGGGTTTATGAACTGTCGCACCTCCGCTTGTCTTTTATTCCACGTATAGTCCATGCAGTCCATTCCGTACTGCGCTGTCCTTGCATGTGTCTATATTGTGAAATATATGTATATTTTATATGTATGTAGGGGTACACGCTCAAAGAAAAATCAATACTCGATACATCCCCGAGCCCCGCTTACTGTCGCTTACTTGTCGGCGCGCTATCTCATTGCTTTTATCTCGATCGTACATGTACACACCAACACTCTTCACAATGGATATATGTATACGTGTATACCCGTATATTTCGGATATCGTTCGCTCTCTCTCTCTCTCTCTCTCTCTCTCTCTCTCTCTCTCTCTCTCTCTCTCTCTCTCTCTCTCTCCCTTTTTCCCCTTATCGCTGTCCCTTTGCGTTCGCATCTACGTTTACGCATCGATGTGCGTTAATTAGCGAAAAAGAGAATGAGGAGGTGACAAAGAAGATTAACTTTTGGCTATGAGCTAAACGAGAACCTGTATGTTTGGAAAAGGCCCATAGCCGATAAGGGTGAGAATCCAAGGTCATCCCTTATTCGACGGAAAATGGCAGCCACGCACCCTTGTTGCATTCGCATTGAACGATAGCAGACGCACGGACCACAAGAACTATATGTAACGCGCGGACTCCGTGGGTACCCTCATCCTCATGTTCTCCGGACTCTGCATGACAGATGGTCCATGTAGACAATGAGCATCTTCCACTATATGCCAGTACCTCGTCATACTACCAATGGTATTTGAATCCGGACATACACGGTTGGGTTTCTCTCGTGTAACCCAATAAAGGCAAACGCGTGATCTTCGGACTCTTGTACGTCGAGAGATGAAAAAAAGGAGAAGGCGAGGCAGCGGGAGCTTCGTACAAGGGTGTCCAATTTGGGTACGGGTATATGGATTGATAGGGACCGATCCCACGCGAAAGGACGTAACTAACGTTACTTAACGCGTTCAAACGGATCGACTCATACGCCTTTTGCTTTGCAAGCAATTGTTGACCCCTCTATTGAGTGCATTTTCGTATGGGGCTCAGAAATTCAATCAGCCCCGTTACGCCATCGAAAGTCTTATTCTCCGATATATACGAGATGCAAGATTCAATCTCAATACATAATCGTGAACTTTCTTCCATCGTTCGAATTGCTGCTACCACCCGCTAATAACTCAATTCTCGAGCTTCCCTGATTCGATTTCTTCACCCCACGAAGGAGTTTCTGATTCATTATGTGGACTACTTCGAGCCTGTGTTGATCAATTTTCTTCAGACCGCTTCGAGGATTCGCCGCAGGCGGCATATTTCATTTTAGAGTTTTGAGGCGTGGAAGATACTGCAAGAATAGCTTGATATGAACTTAGGGGGAAACATAACGATGAAGACTGATAAGCAGAGGTGGCGAACACGAGAATCCAGAGAGCAGGTTTGCGTCTGGAGTTGCCACCCGATATCTCGTCAAATGTTCGATTACGCACGGGTGTTATCGGACGTGGGCGTCGTGAACTGAAACCGAATATCTCGGGCACGTGGCCCATTGACGAGACGCCCCTTTTGAACCCGATTATGTCATCATCTAGCAATCTATACTTCGAATGAAACCAGCTCTGTCTTATCTATTCCGTGGGATAATGCTCGTAAACTAACACATGTCCCGTCTTCTCTATCTTCGTTTTGTAATAAAACCGTATACCGATGCAGTCGTTGGTATAAATTTGGATTGCTTTAGTCTTTTTTACTTCTGGCAACATTCAGCTGTTTATATTGGCAGATACTCCACGTATTTCGGTCACTCTACCGATAATCGGCCTTTCATTGAATTCCTCCGCTATTGTATTATGTTTACTCATCTATTAGACGTCTGAATTCAATCGGATCCTCGATGGCACTAGGATTTCATTCATATGCCATTGAAAAGTCTTTTCTATTTGCTCTTTAACTATTTAAACGGGAATCCAGACTTTTTAACTGAAAATGGGCAGATCGTAATATTTGGAAATTCAATGTTTCGACAGGATTTAAAATAACAGCTTATATGTGCATTGTATCCACAAAAAATGCGTCAACCACCAGACACAAATGAATGTAATAAATTATTTTTAGCAATTTCGTTGTGAGGATACGAGCTCTCGAGGATTTTTTACGAATGTGATAGCGCCGCTTTGCTCAAAAGAGCTTTAGGCTTCTTGGAAGCTTACGAAGTGCTGAGAGTTAGGAAAGAGGGTGGAAACAAGAGAAAACAGAAGAAGGGAAGTCGTTCACGGTATCTCAGTGTCTTAAGTATATCCTGAGATGGGACCGCCGAGGGCTCTCTCCTTCGACACGAAGAGAAAACGAGGAGGGAAGGGGCGAGGACCGGAGACTGTCGAGGCGCAACAAGTGGCTTCTTAGCTCGGACAATCTTACGCCGAACGTTCAACAAGTTACTCTCTGCGCCTGAGTGCTCACGGATTTACTCACAGACAAGGTGGTGTGATATAGATACCCATATCGTTGCGTTGATGGGTCGACACGTATCAAGTGGGAAATACATAAACCGTACCGTTGTTGCTGTTAGACGAAAGGGCTGTTATTCAATGGATTCATCGTTCATTGAAAGTGTGGTTAACCATTGAGGTCGATGGAGATGATCATAACGAAAGTAAAAAAGAGAAAAAGAGGCAGGTGAGAGTTTTACGTACAGTGGCATACATAAGTATATTTTGACGACTCCAATTACGACTTCCAGTCAGGTTAGAGAATTTGTTCTTTTTCTTCTTTAGCACAAACGGGATAGCATATATCTATATACATGCAGCAACTGGTTCTCGGAGGATCGAGTAACTACGGGACAAGCGTCCAAAATAATACAAGAATAAGGTAGAAAGAGGGAAGTACGGATGAAAAAAGGAACCTTACGAAAGGAGGTTCAACGTGGAAGTAGACCTCGCGTGCCGCACAAGAGTACCGTACCTCTGTCTCTATATACACAGTGAACGAGAGGTTAAGGGAGGAGGAAAGAAAAAAAAAATAACATGGAACAAAACGATCGTTTGCTTGGTGGATCCTTGGCCCGAGACTGGCAATTCAAGCAACAAGTTGATATCTCATTCCTGAGGCGGGAAGTGGAGGTTTGTAACTGTGGTATGGGTCTCTCTCTTTCTCTCTCTCTCTCTCTCTCTTTTTCCCTCTTACACTATCTCTTATGTCGCTAAGCGGGCTCTTGGGGAAGGACTTTCTCAGATGTATTTTTCTCGAGGAAGCAGCCCCTCGCGAAGTCTCTCGCCTTTCGTATTTCTTAGCTCAACAGGTCCCGCGTCTCACCTCACTCCTCAAGATATTTCGCGAAGAGGGTGGTTATCGCAACTTCCTGTATTACTGTAGCCACGAAACCCTTGGAGCTACGTGGCCCGCGGCCCGGAAAATCTTGGGGAAAATCTTAGGAAACGAGGGGTTGCGAGTAAACACCCTTGGAACAGCAAACTCTTCGACCACAGATATGTATGTATATACCACATCTTTGATGCGAGGTTTATCGTCCGTACTCTTTCCGTGCCAGTGGATAAGCAGCCTTACAAATACTTGGGGGGTGGTTGTAAGGGGGTGGAGTGAAAAATGCGAGATGCCGTCTTGTGATCTGTTGAAGCCAACCCTCGAGATGATAGAGGGACAAGAAAGTCGTTTCTTTGCGAGGGAAATGAGTCAGAGAGGGATAGAGAGAGAGAGAGAGAGAGAGAGAGAGAAGGAGGGGGAGGGGCCTTAGATAAAGTGCTGTCTTAAGAGAAGACAACGGGGAATAAGTGTTTTCCCGGTTTCGGCTCGTCCCTCTACCATCAGCAAACATGTCTCCCGAAGGGGTTGGGTTCTCGTCTTCTTACAAGGGTTGCAAAGTCTCTCCAGAGAAAAGATGGTGTTATAGCTATACGTTCGAGCAGGGAGCGAGGATGAGAGAAGAGGCGTTTGAGTGAGAAGCGAGTTTCAAGATGTTTCCGGAGGTTAAAAGACGGGAAAAACTCGTAGAAGGCACGATGGGGGCGCTTCCGAGGGTACAATAGCGACCGTAAACAGGTATATAAGTATATAGAGCATATTACACAGAGAAGAGGCGAGAAGCCTATGAGGGGTTCTTTAAAGAAAAAGTGACACATTTATTTTTTCACTGTTAAGAACAATTTCGCTCTGCAACAGTCTTATCCACTTGAAAATATAATCACACAGTTTCAAAATCCTTATGAAAAAATAAGGCATTCCTTAGTATGTTGATATTCGAATCTTGGTTTTGGATTTTAGAAATTTTGTATTTCGAATGACTGACGATCAGCCAAACTACTGCAAATACTTGTAATCTCTAAGCTAAATACTACAATCGGTTACGTGATATAAGGATGCCTAAGATGCCTTTTTCACATTAATCACAATGATATTGAATACCTCTATGATCAGGGAACCAAAGTTGTTAGCGTCATGTCTTTACGAAACAGGTTTTTACACTTTCAAGCCAGCATCTTTTTAATTCGCGTAAATTTCGAGATTTACAAAAAACCCTATGCGTACACGTATATGTCAAATTGTTGATACATGATACGCTTCTTAAGCGGTCGATACGACACAATATGGTACGTCCAAAGGATCATTCAAGTCAAAATTTCTAAGGGCAGATTATGAGTGGTTAACTTTTTCATCCATAAAATCCCGAAGTTAAAGATGACTCGGAACATTTCCTGCCTCGACCCTCATCTCCAGACCGGACTCTTTTCCAATTTTTTTTTTTTTCATTCTACCACCCGTTTCGTGAGACGGAGGTTAAATATTTGGAGCCTTAAGTGAGGCGTTCCCCATTGCGCCAACATCCTGAAAGGATCATTGACACGTTCTTCCGTTCTGGTATCACTCTCCAAAAGTCTCGTTGGGACCCTTTGATCATATTTTTCTTTTGGCCCCGTTCCACAAGCGTTCAGTGGCAAAATATTATTGGCACGCTTCCTCCTACGTGCGTGAAATGACAATGGAAGCTCCGGAAAGTATTTTCAATATATCGTTCATACTCAGAAAGTATCTCGTATGCAAAAGCGGGAAAGTATATGTGCACGAATGGAAATTTCTTCGGTCGAGTGGACGATGACAATGAATCGGTTCTTCCGGTAGGCCACATCTATCTTCATCCTATATCCGCTCTTTGTCCATCTTTTTGGCAGAAAATGGCAGCCTTGTGCGGTCGATTCGGCCGCACGAGAGCATTTCCCGAGATCATGGGAAACTACATACGAGATCGGCGAGAGATCGAGATTGCGACCGAATGTTTACCCCAAAACATGAGTTTGCGTCACCGACACGCATCCTCAGGGGTCCGTTGTGCACAAGCAGCGCGTGTCCGGGTATACAGGCAGAAACACACCCGCGAGGATCGGGTGTACAAACCTTGTGTTAGGTACAAGAAGGAAAGGAGGCCAAAAATCGATGGTCCATATTCTTCGGCAGATGATCTTCTTTGGCCGATTGTAGTTGTCTGCGGGGGAGTGATCCGGGAACTCCGAAAGACGAGGCGAGTGAGATAAAAAAAACAGCAAACACAGAAAAGAGAGAGAGATAGAAAAAAAACGACCATAGATGAGAAACAGAGCAGAAGAAAAGATATAGCAACACCCACCCGCAACGGGCGGTGGAACCGGCTCTGGTTGTCCCATGGGTATAGTAATTCGAGATCTATCTCGATGATGCCTCTTCTTTCTCGGACAGCTGGTTATTCTTCGTTGTTTGTCTGTCCGTCCGACTCTGTTCTTCACTCCGCACAGTACTCACGACACAGTGATCTTTCCTCTCTCAGTTTGTACGTCCACCGATGTTTTATTTCGTCTTTTTTTTCTCAACAGATGTCGATCTCGTTCGGACACCCGAGACAATGCCGCAAGATAATGGATTTAATTCGTGCAATATGAGAACCGCGCGTGCTCTCTTCAATTGCTGCTTTTCTTTCGTTCAATCTCCTCAATATCTTTTTGCCGTTGGATCGATCGTAAAAATCGTTCAATTCAGAGAAACACAGAAGCGATCGTGAACCCGGTGATTGTCCAAAGGAGCAATCTGTCGATGTTTGTATACACGCCTTTATTACTCTATTTTAAAGGTTGATTGAAAGATAACGGTTGGCTCCCGTGAGAGATGCTGCGCAAAATGTGCGTGCTCGTCCGCCCGCAGAGTCAAGCTTGAAATACGAAACGCTCGTTTGTCTTCTCGTGATTTATACGCACATACATATATATATATATATATATATATATTTAACTCTCATTTTTCTGCGCTCTTATGTACTCGAACGACCCATCGTGCAGCACATTTGTTGTCCTCTCCGCGCTCATGTTTGAGCTCTTTTTTTTCTTCTTCTTTTTATAACTTGAGTGAAGCAAGGTACCGAGAGGGTGCTCTCTCCCGTATGCCTCAGAGATGGAAAAGTGAGCTCGAGAAAAGTGAGAGGAGGCCCTTGCCATCCCATAGGCCTAGATATACGTATACGTGAACGCTCGTCACTTTTCTCGAGCCCTCGTTTCTCTTCGTCCACGTGCAAAGACAGAGAGAGAGAGAGACAGAGAGGACTCGATCCTCTCCCTCTTTTCCACTTTCTCCACCTAGCTATCATCGCTCGCACCGAGGTTCCTTTGTTTCGCTGCACGGAAATTAAGAGATTTCCCTCAGCGTATATAGGAGAGTCGTCAGCCAAGGTCCAACCATCCCCGGGTACTTCGGGGGCCAACGTGTGCACACAGACGCTAACATTTCCGTGAGATGCACAGACATAAGCCTCTCTTACTCGGCTCGTTTCGTCCTCTGTCACCCTTCTTGCCTCTTGCTTCCTCGCTCGCTCTCTACCATTCTCATGAGCACTCTCAACATGTAGCTCCAGTACATATACGATACGTAGGCCATAGCGGCGATTCTGTAGTGTCGGTGTCATTGTCCACGGACACCTGTGGACTTACGACGAGCTACCTACTCCGTGGCCACTCACTGTGTTGTGCGTAAGTTATGCACGTATACAAATAACTATATATTTATGGGTGTCGAGCTGTAGTAGGTATGCAAAAAAAGTATGAAAAGGGGCAGGGAAAGAAGGGAGTGAGATGAGAACAGCTTGTCTCGGTCTCTTGCGCTTTTCTCGACTCTGAGTACACACATTTATCGTCAGCATCCGTTTTCTCGACCCATTTTATTTTCCACTCTTTCATTCGTTTTACTCATGGCTTTTATGTAATATCGTCTATTTTGTTCTCGTTTGCTGATTCCCGTCTCCCTCTCTCTCTCTCTCTCTCTCTCTCTGTACGTATCAAGAGACGCGGCAGCGTCTCGACGCCAAGTGATAAAAAAAACGACTGTCACGACAACGACACGCCGCGCACTCTTGATACACCAAGATGGGCTTTAGCAGACGACTTTTTAACTTATAATCGACATTACGCGAAAACGCGGAGACGAATCGAAAATCTAATGACATTTTACCAATGAAATGTTATTTTTTCCTATCGATTTTGTTTGGGTCATTTTTCGATCCACCTACTCAAACTTGAGATCTCGTAATATTTGGCCGAATTTCCGAGCGATTTTTTTACCACAAAAATTCTTCAACACTTTAGAACTTCCAGACTCGTCGGTTTTCTTGGAGGGATAAAGTTATTCGGTCGCATCGTAAGCTATACTACATACGTCCTTTTGGGGAAAGCGTTAACATTAGGACGCTCAGCGTTTCAGCCTGAAGTGCACCGTTTGCGCACTTCAGGGCAAAGCTACTGTAAACAAACGATGGCGCGCTAGAAACGTCAAAAGTCGGGTTCTTCGAATGTATGGCCTCTGTCGGCTTTAACCTCCGGGTCGGGTTTCAGCGCGAAAGTGGAAAAGCAGTGAAAGTGTAAAAGCAGCGAAAGTGGATATAAGTTCATAAAAAACAGCCCTAATTACGGTTACAAAATTTATTTATAAACAAACGACCCCCGTATACGTCATAATATTATAATGAAAATATCCATCGTTTTTGGTTATACATACTCGCAGCTTCTCGCCGCGGATCCAAAAACAATACGCGTCAAGTGGGTTGATATGACAATAAGGCGATTTTTCATAACCTCACTACATAATGGACGGACGTGCGAAAGAGTTTAAGTGGGAATTGTGTTATTTTAAAAGCGAATTGCATATGTTTTTGCTGCATCATATCGTGAAATAGCATAAACATGACGTACGTATGAAAAACGTCACGTGGCTTGGAAACATCCCGACGCCGAGATTGGAAGTGAAACGTCGATCGCAGTCGGCGAAACGAGCATTTTACGTTTGAGGAAAAAGATGAGTAATTATAAAATTATAATTTTTATAAAGTCATATGAGTACTATATCTGCATAATAGTGTACGATCTGAGTTTGAGTTTTCCCCACCCATTTTGAAGTGATGAATAGAATGTGTTAATGTTTATAGGGCCAAATATACCACCACGTGACCGTCTGGAATGCTGCAGTGCTCAATTGCTTATTCGCATCCGGAAAAACTGCAAGTTTTGCCAGACAACCATCGACAGTAACATCGATGCGGTGTACGCAGCTTATGGCAGAACTTTTCAACAATTATAATGGTAATATTCTTCTATCTGGTAGTGTATTCTTTGCGTAGACTGGTTACACCAGATCAATTATTTGCGTAGACCGGTTACGCTAGAAGAATTTCTTGCGTAGACTGCTTACGCTAGAAGAATTTCTTGCAAAGACCGCTTACGCTAGAAGAATTCCTTGCGTAGACTGGTTACGCTAGAAGTTACATATAAATTGTATTTAATTACATGTACAACGACCTTAGATTTCTTAAATAAAAATCGGGAAACTGAGTATAAATGTGTGATAATAATTTCTCAAATTAATATTGTGCCAAATTCAATTTCAAAATTCAAATTCAAATCAAATTTATTAAACATTTAAAAAGTTGTGCGTCCCAAACTTTTATTTATAGTCGCATATAGGTGACTTGGTAAGAAAAAATATTTTCTACTTTTCAGTACATTAAATAAAAGCTTGTTTTTGAAAAATTATTTTTTTATATATAAATTATTTTCTACTTTTTAGTCTGTAATTCTTTAAAGTCGAATCATGCAGTGTCACCTCTTAGAGGCATGTTTGCAAAATTTCAGAGTTCTAAGTAGTCGGGAAGTGGGTGAAATATCAATTTTCCGTACATTTGCATCTCATAGAAAGTCGTTATTTTTTACAAGCTTTTATTTACCTTCATTCGTTGTGAGATGCAAAACGGAAAATCGATATTTCACCCACTTCCCGACTATTTATAGCTCTAAAATTTTGCAAACATACATCTAAGAGGTGACAATGCATGATTCGACTTTTAAAAAATAAAAAATAAAAATAAATAACGACTTTCTATGAGATGCAAAGAGGAAAAATCGATATTTCACCCACTTCCCGACGACTTCGAACTCTGAAATTTTGCAAACATGCCTCTAAGGGGTGACACTGCATGATTCGACTTAAAAAAATTAAAGACTAAAAAGTACAAAATAATTTATATATAAGAAAATAATTTTTTTAAAACAAACTTTTATTTAATGTATTGAAAAGTATATAGAAAATAATTTTTCTTACCAAGTCATCTATATGTAATTATAAATAAAAGCTTGGGGCGCTTAAAATTTAGACATATAATCTTTAATTTACATAAATCCGTTAACATATAAACTGTATTTAATTTACTGTAAAACAACCTTAGATTTCGTAAACAAAAATCGGTAAACTGAGTATAAACGTGTGAGAATTTCTCAAATCACTATTGTGCCAAAGTCAATTGCAAATTTCGAATTCAAATCAAATTTATTAAACTTTTAAAAAGTTGAGGGCTCCAAGCTTTTATTTATAGTCACATATAGATGACTTGATAAGAAATATTTTCTACTTTTCAGTACATTAAATAAAAGCTTGTTTAAAAAAAAAGTTATTTTTGATTTTTTTAAAGTTGAATCATGTATTGCCACCTCTTAGATGCATGTTTGCAAAATTTCAGAGCTCTAAGTAGTCGGGAAATGGGTGAAATATCTATTTTCCGCTTTGCATCTCACAGAAAGTCGTTATTTTTATTTTATTTTTCTTTATTATTTTTTTAAGTCGAATCATGCAGTGTCACCCCTTAGATGCATGTTTGCAAAATTTCAAAGCTCTAAGTAGTCGGGAAGTGGGTGAAATATCGATTTTCAGTTTTGCATCTCCCAGAAAGTCGTTATTTTTATTTATTAATTATTTTTTCAAACGTTGAATCACGCATTGTCACCTCTTAGATGCATGTTTGCGAAATTTCAGAGCTATAAGTAGTTGGGAAGTGAGTGAAATATCGATTTTCCATTTTGCATCTCACAACTAGTGAAGTTAAATAAAAGCTTGTAGAAAAGAAAGTTATCGTTGTACCTTTTATTAACAGGCGCGACTATTTATGCATAGAAATACTAACCCTTTTCCTCATCTGCAGAATGTTGCAACAGACTTCTAATGAAAACAAAGCCATGAGATTGCTAAGAGACTGAATTGTGTACTATTTATCCGTCTGTCTCTTTTGTCTTATACTACCAGGTGGAACCAAATCACAGATTTATTAGGAATAAATGAAATATTTAGTTGTTAGACGATATTGTATAGATCTTGATTTGTATAAAAAAATAATTTTAATAATGGAATGCAATAGGAAAAAAATTGATTTAACGAAAAATCTAGTCAGTTCAAATAAAAGAAATTCAAATTTCTACAGTAAATCCTTTGTCATATACTGAACATCCCCTCCAAATGTTAAATCGACCATTTCTATAAAATTTACAATTGAAGAAACACTTTTTAAAATAGAGCATTTAACATTACGACACTGATTACGAATTTCTCATAATGCACTGAGTTATTTGACAGGTTTTCAGAGCACTTTAAGCATTTTTCACACTATTTCGTGCGTAAAACTGCCATTCAGCGATAGGTGTAGGTAGTTAAAATATCGCCTTATGTTAAAAAGGGTTCTTTTAATTGTAAATTTTATAGGAACGGTGGAGACGATCGATTCAAAATTTGGAAGGTGCATTCAGTATATGAAAGAGAATTTGTATAAATTTATTGAAAGAACTGTATAAATTTCAATCAAATGGTAACACTTCACTAATTGTCCCGAAACTCCTTAATCAGTGTTCTGAGGTACAAAAAACATACTAGTATGAAACAATTTTTACAAGCCGTACCTTGATTTTTTCCACTGTAAAATTCTCGGACAGTGCTAGGTATGCATGTACTTAACCGTGATTACATATCTCTTATTAATACGCACATGTCTGTTATCTGCTAGCCTAAAACGGCAAAGCTTTGATGATGCAAACTTGCATTAAACAAAAATTCTAAACGAAAAATAAAAAAATTGAGTTGGCTCATTACTTCCTTACTACCAATCAAATTTTCAATTTGAAAAGCAAACATTATCGTAATATACATATTGCTATTGAAGAAACATCATGAATTATGTACCAATTGCCATTTTCAAATGCTAAAGAGTTACAGGTACATACTGTATTTCACTTCTACGTTATTCTCATACGCCATACATGCTGTACCCCTTAAAAATCGCATAACTGAAATTTTACTGTAGTTCGGCCTCAGGCGTTTATATCAAAAGATATAAACATACTGATGTCTTTCAATATATGAAAAACACACATTTTCGGGCACGGCGAATTAGAAATTCGAAGACAATAAGAAGCGTAATATTTGTTCAGTGACCTTAAGTAGCGTCGGCGAAATAATCCACCATCCTAACAAATTTAACGTATGGATATGCACATAAAAATATACACCACGCTAACTACAGTGAGCAAATGACGCTGCAACCACGTTAAGTTTATAACTATAGAAAATGAAGTATTTCTGTTTCAAAAAGATATGAAATCCCCCTAAAAAACTTTGACAAGTAAAAAAAAACGCCAAGTAATAAAAAATGCCCTCGAAAAAATTATCGGTTGTTTCACTATCTACAAGATTCTAATTAACCTCGAAATATTTGTGATTTTTTTCAAACAATAGTTTTATTTAGATTTTAATTTTTCAATTCAAGCGTACAAATGAAATGAAATAACTTTTTATGAAAAAGCCAAGCAAATTTACTAGAAACGTACAGAAAATGACCAAACTCTAGTAATACCATTTTTCTCAATATTTTATTTTCAAAAACCATTTTACTATTATAATAAAAGTACAAATCACGATTATATAAAAGTACAACGTATGCATCACACAAGTACTGTATGTATGTATCACTGGAAATGCTGGCCAACGACTTGGCGTGCATGGCTAAGAAAAAAAGCTCGGGAAGATACACGATTTTCTTACAGAAACGTCCCTACCGCTTGCAAAAGTAACTTTTGCAACAATTTATCTACATAGATTATTTCAAATAGTAACATCGCTTCAGGCATACAGGATTATTAGAAATTAGATGTTTTATAGACAGATTATCGGAAATGGAGCGATAGGTGTCGAGAGTAATATCGATATTCCTTTTCCCGCAAGTGGTGCGGACCGTAATTCAAACCTTCAGCCTGCCAAAACTATGTCCATTACACCACAATTTATACGACGCAATAGATTTCATGAGATGTATGGTGGTTCTGCAATAGAGTAGAAAGTGAATAATTCCACATAACTTTTCAAATTATGCAAGTAAAGTGAGATTTCAAGAGCCGTGTGGTCTAGGGGTACATCACTGATTTTTTAATTTATACTTTGCGGAATCAGAAACTTGGTTTGCAGTTACATAATAAATTGCGTCAATTTATGTCTTTCTTAACCTAATGGTCAAGTTGTTGAGAAAACGTCATCCTTCGCCGAGTTTTTTTTCTTAACCATGCACGCCAAGTCGTTGCCCAGCATTTTCAGTGATACATACATAGAGTACTTGTGTGATGCATACATTGTACTTTTATATAATAATGATTTGTACTTTTATTATAATAGTAAAATGGTTTTTGAAAATAAAATATTGAGAAAAATGGTATTACTAGAGTTTGGTAATTTTCTGTACGTTTATAGTAAATTTGCTTGGCTTTTTCATAAAAAGTCATTTCACTTCTTTTGTACGTTTGAATTGAAACATTAAAATCTAAATAAAACTATTGTTTGAAAAAAATCACAAATATTTCGAGGTTAATTAGAATCTTGTAGATAGTGAAACAACCGATAATTTTTTCGAGGGCATTTTTTATTACTTGGCGTTTTTTTTTACTTGTCAACGTTTTTTAGGGGGATATTAATTGCTTAAGCTCTGTTGTTTTATTTTTGTTTACTTTATATTGTATTGCGTTCTTTAATTATTTTATTTCATATTATTCTGCAGTGTCGAATTACTTTTATTTATTTTTTATCTCATTAGTTCAATTTTTATATTTTATATTGACCTTCATTAATTTCGAATGGTGGTGTATATAATTGGTTTGCCTGTGGGCAATAAGTAAAGTATTAATGTAATAATGAAAAAGTGAATTTCTTTCGTTTGTCTCTGTATGTCTGTCTGTCACTCTGCCTGTCTGTCTTCTGCTTTTCTCTCTCTCTCTCTCTCTCTCTCTCTCTCTCTCTCTCTCTCTCTCTCTCTCTCTCTCTCTCTCTCTCTCTCTCTCTCTCTCTCTCTCTCTCTCTCTCGGTCGCTCAGTCTCTCTTTTCCATAGCTTTGATAGTATATACTTTATCGCATAGATTAGGTATCAATTACTTCAAGATGTGATTCTGTAGTTCGTCATCGTTTAGAATTGATCCTAAAAACTTAAGCACCATTGCACCACAGTTACATTGCTTACATTACCGACAGTACTTCACCGATAGTACTCCAAACCTTTGACACATTTACTGTTATAGTCATCACATTTTATCATTTTTTTTTAAATTATTACAATTGTGTCTGAATACATTTGCTTAAAACAAGTTTCCTCGGCACGAATATACACGAATCAATTAATCAATCAATTTTTCTTGCTCTCTCTCTATATTTCTCTTTCTTTCTTTCTCTCTTCCTCTCATCCAGTTTTTGCACATTAGCCATGTATATTTTCTTTCGTTTTTTCATCTAGCGCATTAAATTGCTAAGGGGAACATAAAATATACTTGTGCACATTGTCCCATAAGGATACTTGCGCATACCTATGAGGGATTGGCTTTACGTCCAGAATTGCTTCCCCAGTTGAGACAAACTTAATATATCGACGTATTAAATTCGTCTGGACCAGGTGGGGCGTCAAACCGCATCACTTTTCAATATCTCGCTACTCTTCTGTCTCTCGTTCTCTTTCTCTCTCACCTTCTCTCGGTCAGGGTCTCTTTCTATATCAACAAAAGTTAGCTATGTCGCAGGCGGAACATCCGTGCTATAAGACAAGAAGAGAGAGAGAGAGAGAGAGAGAGAGAGAGAGAGAGAGAGAGAGAGAGAGAGAGAGAGAGAAAGAGAGAGAACGGCACATACAACGACGAGGGGTGAGTCGAAGGGGAAGAGGCTTGTGCCACTTGGGGGGTTGCTGCGGGGAGGCGCTAAAGAGGGATAACTTCGCTACCCCAAGTAAAACCTTGGGCCGCGATGGTTATTATCTAGGGACGACTACCATCTGCCCCAACGTGACTACCTGCAAAAAACCTGGCCAAGAAGGGCTCGCGTGTGCCTTGCCCGGGCAAAACGCAGTGAGAAAGAGAGGGAGAGGTAGAGAGAGCGAGAGAGAGAGAGAGAGAGAGAGAGAGAGAGAGAGAGAGAGAGAGAGAGAGAGAGAGAGAGAGAGAGAGAGAGAAAGAGAGAGTGTGTGTGTGTGCAAGAGTGATAGAGGTAGGAAGAAGGAGAGTGTTGCACCTGGACATTCTGTATACCCAGCGAACTGTTACATTGTAGATTAGTACAAATGCTCGGCGTCGTCTCCGAGTTCTTCGAAGACCCATTACAGGCATTACATGCTCTATGATTACGCATGCATCCCGAATATAAAAAAAAACCACTGACCAGCTCGTTTCTGCGAGCACATATGCGCTCATATACCTATGCGCTCGGTGATCGTGAAAGTTGCTGCGAGTGAAGAAAAAAGCAACTTGAAGGCGAGTACTTATTATTTTGATACTCGTTCGTCACGAAGTGTATTCATGTTCTGACCCCAATTCAAGTACTTACGGTTCGAACTATTGATACACTGGTTCATGGACTCGCGCATAAAAATTGTGCACCAGGAGATGTATTACGTTAAATTGAATTCCTTGGTCACAAAGTAGGCGGTATCAATTGCGCCTGATAACTTTTCTGCTCCCCTTCAAACGTTCTCGTTTTGCCTCTTTGAGCCCTATCGATGGTTCGATTTTTCGAAATGACACGAAGAAATGCACATCATTGATCGATACTTCGCGTCCAACACTGGCGCGTCTATCGAAATCGTGGTGATAACCGGTTGTACAAAACGTGTGATCGGACGATCTCCCCCCCCCCCCCCCCCCCCCTCAGTCTTTCGAAAACATTAAATACGTATACAAACTTTTTTGTAGTTCATGATTTTATATAATTATCTCCCTCTCTCTCTCTCTCTTGCTTCAGTCCCAGGTAAAAGTGCATATAGGGAAGGGAGGGGCATGTTGAGCAAGCTTGAAATTATCGCCCTGTAATTCCTTAACAGTCCGCCGTATAAAAATGAAACCTACTTTGGTCAATAGGAAATTTATCTGGGGAAAAAAGTCTGTAGACGAAATTCCTGTTATCCTTATTGTTTTACAGACAATCGCTCTCAAATAACTAAGGCCATATTTGCTCAACCTGCCCCGATAGTGGGGTAAGTTGAGCATGAGTATAAGGTAAGTTGGGCAAAGTAAGAATTGCAGAAAAAATCAGACGTATGCAACATGATTTGGTACAATACAGTAATAAACCAACAGTTGCTTGTTAATTATTTAGGTTTTGAAACCTTTACATCAATTGCAATGAACTTTGAAATATTTTTTCTCATACAATGGTAGAACAAAATCTTTCAATCACGTTTTTTTTTCTTTTGGGTACAAAAATAATTAAACGTTCCGTGTTACCGTCTCGTGTGCCGCATGACAACAAGCGATGGCATGATGTGTCCCCCTCCCCCATACCTCTCTTTCCACCATTTGATGCATCCGCGTGCGGTGCTTGTTTTTCCAGATATTTCGATGTCCCAATTTACCCGACTGCTCGACATGCCCCTCCCTACCCTACGTTTGAGCCGTTCCTTGAGAATCGTGTGTACGAGGGTATGTCTTCAAAAATTCATAAATAAATTGCGCTCACTCGATGCTTCCAAAGCCCTATGCATGTTTGCTTCTCCCTGGTGCAATCTTTCAGATTCAGTTCGATGTTTTTTTTCCAATACTCCAAAATATCTTCCATAGAGTAACATAGTTACTATGGAAAATAGTTACTCTATGGAAAATAGTTTCCATAGAGTAACATGCGAAATTAACCGAACTACGTTTCAGGCAGCCGAGTTGAACAATTCACGAAGAATAATCGAGTAATACGCACATTTAAAATCAAATGAGAACATGTATACGTAGACACAAACATATGTACGTATATCTATACATATAAGATAGTTCCATAACTGATTGACCAACTGACATATAGACAACGCACAGCCTGAATTGCTGAAGACAGAAATATGAAATTTGGACGATATGTTCCTTGGAAAGTGTAAAGGTGTACTAAGAAAGGATTTTTCGAAAATCAACTATTAAGGGAGTAAAATAAGGTGTAAAAGTTTGTAAAGAAAATTGTATTCCTTGCATGTATCATCTTGAAACTTGGTATAAATATTCTTCAATACAAATAATAAAACGCATGATTTAGGATTTTTTTAAACAACCCCTAATTAGGGGTGCAGTGGCATGTTTAAGTTTTCATGGGAAAACCGAATTCCCTGCTTCTATCTCAATGAAATTCGGAAGATATATTCCTTAAAAGGTGTAGAGGTGCAGTAAGAAAGAAGGTTTCGAAATTGAACCCCTAAAAGGATGAAATGGAATGCAAAAGTTTGTATGGAAAATTGTATTCTTTGCGGGTATCAACTTGAAACTCGGTATAAATATTCTTCAAAACAAATAATAAAACGCATAATTTAGGATTTTTCAAAACAACCCCTAATACGGGGTGCAACTGGTAATACATTTTCTATAGGCCAAATTCCACGCAGGTGGAGCTGCGGGCGAAAGCTAGTACTGTATATATTTACACATATATTGTTTATATATATACACAAATATAAACATTGAAAATGTTTACATTTTCTTGCAGCATGCGTGATCAAAGTTGCTTTATTTAATAAATGCCATTTTTATTTCGCTTTCAAACACCAGCCTTATTAATTTAATAGCAGACAATTTTAGGCTGTTGTCGTGTTACTAATTTTTTTAAATAAATAAACGTTCCACATTTGCCAAGTACACCCAACTATTTTAGCACGAACCCACCAATTTCCTTGCAATATTCCTGGACCCACCAAGTAAGAATGAAAAAAACGTTCCACATTTGCCAAGTGCACCCAACTATTTTAGCACGAACCCACCAATTTCCTTGCAATATTCCTGGACCCACCAAGTAACAATGAAAAAACGTAAAGTCCTACTATAAATCCTTCTACATATAAATGATAAATTCTATTGTATTATTCTTATCGAAATGTACATATAAATTTTGATACGTTCGTATACTTATAAATGCTACTGTAAAGCTACGTACATGTTCATTAAAATATGTATATTCGATCCAGATAGGTACCCGTTCATAAACACACACACACACGTATATATATATATATATATATATATATATATATATATATATATACAGTTTAAAAGCGTTTTACCTAGTAGAAACTAGTTCTGACTAGTTGTTCTTCGTTACAACTAGGTATTCCTAGTGAAAACTAGAATTTACTGATAAATCAACTTGAATGTTAGTTAAAACTAGTTTTAACGAGGATAAACTATTTCTCACGAACTGAATCAGTTAAAACTATTTGGTTTTGTTTGGGTTTAAGACGAGTTTGAACTAAAATTCAAATAGATTTTTTAGCAAATTCTAGTTTTTACTGGTAAAAACTAATTGTAATGAACGGGTTCAGTGAGAAGTAGTTTTTGTTAGGCAATATATAAATTAAACTGAGGGTGATAATATCCATTATAACCGCAACAAATTCATTAATAAAAACTCGAAGTAATAGCCACCTTGCAAACTTCTCCGTAACAATAATTCGAAAATTATTTTTTACTGAACTACTATTGGCTTCCGCCTCGTCAATTAAACACTTGAGCGCCAAAACTTTGGACTCATCTCGAAGGCGAGGATCGAGTGACTTCTGACTTTCGGAAAATCTTTTGAAACCGAGTATATATAAATAATATATAAGTATAATCCAATTTTAAAAAATCTGGAGAACAGATTGGAAGGCCGTGAGTGAGGGCAGTGCGGGTAGGAGTGAGGAGAAACGGAAAAATCAATCGAGCTCCACACACGCGGTTTCGTAAAATGACCAGCGACCAGCGGTGGCGGCCGGCGGCGCGGCTCTCTGCCTCTCCGAACTTTGGCGCTCCCTCGTAAATCAATCGTGGCATAGGTGGGCTTGGTCGTTCGTAGGTTCCGTTAATTATTTTTATTCACGGTACGGCGCGTATAGGAGCGCGTTCACGTTTTTCCGCAAAACGTATACATACGCACGCATGCAAATACACACACACGCACACATATAGACACATATACATATATATATATTAAGCGCCGGTTGTATACGGCGTTGGGTCTCCTCCCGCCCCTTCCGTTGTTTTCCCTCTTCTACTCGTTTCCCACTAGATCCTGAAGCTTCCGAAAGTGCGTTTTCCCGCGATGCACGAGATGACAGTGGTGCACTCGTCCTGTCCATACATGCCTTCCCATACGTGTACTCCAATGAATTTGTCAATACCAAAATATATGCACGAGCGCGGGTGAAGTTTTTTTTTTGTAGACGACAGGGGACGTGGATTCGACCAGCGAAGATTGGGAGGGCGGGGAGAAGGGTACGAACTCGTTCTCTTCAAATTTGCACGTTTATTCGTTTAACGGTCCCGCAGTCGTTCGCCTAAAACGCCGTGCTTCTTTGATATTTGCAATTGCAATTATCAAGATATCTGCCGTATGGACAACGCGATTTACCGAAGCGGGAGAGGGAGGTCTGAGAGAACCATCCGTCACACGGTGTTTCCGGTGCGTACATCCAATATATTCATGACTATCGGCGAGGGTCCGTAAAGCTTTTTGCCGATAGCGAATATATAAGGGTTCTTGAACGTTCGCCAAGCGGTCGGGATAGGGTTTACAGACCCGGTGTAAACCCTAAAGATTTGCGTTGGAAGCTCACGTTGCCTCTATACAGCTATTAATTAACAATTCAATCGCACAAATGCACACAGACGTGTACGTGAAAGGGGGAGGCCGAAGTAGGCGAGGTCAGAGCTTCGATAGTTTAATTGCTTTTGGAATAGTTGGCTAACTATATAAATACTGACACACGACGTTGTAAATGTGTGTTTGAACGTACACACACATACACACACACACACCAATATGAGAGATGGTGATTTTAAAGAAATTCCAATTCGAGGATCGTTTTCATAGTAGCCTAATGTCCTCATACTGAATGTAACGCAGGTCCGAATGTCTTCAAACTTCATTAATATCTGACAGTCTTGTCTTGCTGTCCGATGTGCTGATTGCCAACATCACATCGATATAACGGGTTCAAAGTTCATTCTCTTTCTCTCTCACTCTCTTTATATGTGTGCGTGTATATATACATATATATAATATGCAATGTGATCAACGTGTATGTGTGCGCGTGAATTAACTCCATCCGAGTGAGAGACCAAGCTATTTTCCCTCGCCTTGTCTATGCGGTCAGAAGAGCCGGAGATCTCTCGAGCAAGAAATAAATTATATGGGCGATGGAGCATATAGTCAAGAATTCCGACGAGAGAGCACCCTTCTTCAGCTGGAAAATCAGAAGCTTCCGGAAATGGAAATTCGGACACCAAGCGGAGAAAATGTCGTGTCGAAGGTTTGGAGTTTAACTATTTACGAACACGACTTGTAGAGCTGATCGAGAGTGGAAGTTCTTCGGCCCTTCTGAAATTCTAGGTTGCGAAAGATCTCTCGAAAGTCAGAGGTTTGCCAGCCTCGCCGCAAAGATTAATCCGAAGATTTTTTTTCCCACGGGTACAATTAACAATGAGGAAGCTAATACCGGTTGAGGTAAAGAGGTGAAACGATTCGAATTGTTGTTACGGAGAATTCGGCATCATGGGACCCGTGCAGAAATTTCTTAGGGATACGTAAGTTCCGATCGGGATATGATACGGATTCCCTAGACGTGGTGGCAAGAATTTGAAATACGTAATTCGAATACGTATTAAATACATTTTTCTTAGCAAATCAAATACATATTTTCTTCGTTCGAACGATCTCCATGTAATTTAAATATAATTACTTAGAATAAATAACCGATATCACTTTTCTCCAGGAAATATAAGTCATTCAAGGTCTACATATTGTTTTTTGTCGAAAATGTTTATTAAATGTGAAAAAATTTGTTCAAAATTCTGTTATTAAAATATATAAGTTTTGACAGTTTTACTAGAGCACCAATCTTTACCTAATCTTTTTCAGATCCTTGAATAAATGATTTTAGAAAACGTCCAGCGTCTCCAGCTGATACGGATCGGTATCTCTTGGTGATTTTTACATTAATCTCTGGGATCCGATTCGATATCGAACTAGATCTTGTTCCAGAAGTTCGGGATTCTAGCCTGGATCCTATGCAAAGTTTCTATTTGGATTCGGGCTAGAGTTTTTAATAGTTCCGGATCCTGGCTGGAATCCGATTTGCGAGCGTTACATTTCGCTCCCGGAACCAATCCGATATCCGATCGGATCCCGATTGAGAAACCAGGATCCTAGTCCGAATCGGACTGTATCCATGACAATAATTCTGCACGGGTGCTTTGTAAGAAAGAGCAGATTGACGAGCGAGATGCAACCCTATAGAATGGTGATGAGAAATTCAAAATTGCTTTTCTGTAAGGTGAACACTTGTGTGTAGTCAACTCGTTCTTTACTCGCAGAGGGAGAGATAGAGAGAGAGAGAGAGAGAGAGAGGGGGAGAGAGAGAGAGAGAGAGAGAGAGTGAGATGGGGAAAAAATGAACGAAAAAAGTCTGAGATATGAGTACGCACTCTTCCAACAGAATCTATGTCACAATGCTCTCCAGACGACGAACTCCCTTTGGAACCTCGTCGAAGTATTCTAGCCTCCATACATATCTATACTCCTTATATAGAAGTATGGATGCACGCGTATTTTTGCCAGCGGCGCTTGCAAGCCTAGAATGGCAAAGCGAGAGCGAGGAAGGGAGAAATGTCCAAAGCTTCGAACAACCCAAGTAGAAATATTGTCAGGCTGGCTTGATATTTGATCCGGGCGTGATCACGTTGTAATACGGAGGCTTTACTTAAGGTATGCCTCAATTTGCTTGATCCGGTTGGTGTCAGGTGATAGTCAGGCAACTGAATGTACTGTTTCCTCCAGTTGCCTGATCCAGTTAACTTTAGGTGATGGTCAAGTAAGTGGACTTACGGCTTGCTTCAATTCGCCTGACCCGACTAGCTTCAAGCAATCATCACGCAACTAATACAGTACTAATACAGTTTGACATTAAAAACGTGCTTAACCTTATCTGGTCAAATGTTAGTGACTCACGAGAGAAGCGTGCGCTAATTTAATCAGTTTCTACATTTTCAAGTATAACGTCTATATAGTAAATTTGAGATGAAAAAGAAAAGCGGAAGAAAATTGCGCACTGACTGCGTGTGCGTGAATGGCGGAAGGCAAAAACAGAAAGAATAATATAACAGCAGGTTAGTATAACAATTCATTTTTTCTACGACTTTTAGAATTTTTAAGGACATGTAGAAGATCGACATAACCTCACAAAGTTTCCAAATCCGTTCTCTCATCGGTGGTTAAGTTTTCAATGAAAAATCGAACATCAGTCTCTTTATAATTAATGCTTTTATTTTACGTTAGAAATGTTTCATCCTTGAGAAATCGCGTTTTAAAAATTTCGACTATCGCACTCATATGTCACATGGTACTTCGCATTAAGTATATGAGTAAATATTAGATTTAATCTAAGACTATAAATTAATCATACGCCAAATTAGAAATGAATTGGTTAAAATATTTATTTTATGATACATTCGACAGGGACGATGAGGAGAGTATAACGGTTAAGAAAACTGCAGCGATGACCAAGTACATGGTCACCGAGGAACGACTCGAAGAGGACTGGCACGTATCGGCGCTACCATTATGTAAGTAGATTTATATTGATTTGTCCATCTCTTCAATTTTCCTTTACTTTAGTCGGTCTCCTTTCTTAGAGGAGAAAGGAGACAGACCGCGTAGACCGACCGAATAACAACAGCGTAATTCAGTTCAATGAACGTAATGCTATCGGTGCAAATTAGTCCATTCGAAATGCACTGCAAATGGACATTACATTCACTGAACTGTACTACGCTGTGAACTTACCATTATTTGTTTGGCCTATACTGTCCTGTAACCTGCACCGATAGCATCACATTTACTGGATTGAAATGCACTGCGAAGGGACATTACATTCACTAAATTGTACTACGCTGTAAACTTAACATTATTTGGTTAGCCTACGCTCTCCGGGCTAACCTGTATTGAAGAATGTGATGCCATCGGTGCAGGTTACCCCGAACGGCATAGACAAACCAAATAATGGTGAGTTGACACCATAGTACAGTTCAGTGAATGTAATGTCAATTCGCAGTGCATTTAAAATGGACTAACCTGCACCGATGGCATTACGTTCAGTGAACTGAAATACGCTGTGAACTTACTATTATTTGTTTGGCCTACGCTGTCCTGTAACCTGCACCGATGGCATCACATTCTTCGATACAGGTTAGCCCGGAGGGCGTAGGCCAACCAAATAATGTTAAGTTCACAATGTAGTTCAATCCAGTAAATGTGATGCCATCGGTGCAGGTTAGCCCGGGCAGCGTAGACAAACCAAATAATAGTAAGTTGACAGCGTAGTACAGTTCAATGAATGTAATGTCCTTTCGCAAAAATAATAAAGCAAAATGAAGCTAGCTTTGTCCTCTTCAAAACCCTGTTTGGGAAATTGGTTCACGATTTTTTCCCGCCGAGATATTCGATTTTTGGTCCGGATAGAAAATTTACAGGGTACCTAATACTTTTGGCCAAGATTGCATATGCAGACATTGAATCTTAAGTGGAATACATATTTTCGAATTTTTCAGCGGCTGTTATCTCGAAATATAAAGAACATGGCATTGAAGTTCTTTCGAAACAAATCGGACAAGCCGTTGGGACAGTCTTCAATTCCGCAATAGACAAGGACAAATGTTGAGGGAAAAACCAACAACAGCAAGAACAATGTGACGTTCTCTGAAAATGTCGGTCCATAAAAACTTTATAAGCTTTATTTAACTTCATTTCTAAGCCCTTTTCCTTGTTTTCCAAGTTCCTTCAGTTTTGTGTGAAAAATGAAAAAGTTTATTTCGCATTTTGTCTATATAAAAAATTGAAAACAAAGTTTTATTTATTTTCCACATACAAAACATATATCATAAAGTAGAATGATGAGAAAATTCTATGTGATAAACTAAGTGATAAGAAAAATCTATGTGATAAACTAAGATTCCTATTTAGTTTAGAAAATAAAGTATCAACGTTATTTGTAATTATGTGTCTTGTTCTATTTTGGGTATGCGTGCTATTTTCTATTTCAGGAATAAATAGGACATCCTCAGCAGAGGTTCATTCATCATCCTGACTAGGCGATGATGTTTCACTTCAAATAATCTTTGAAAAATGAAGCCCTGATCAAGCTTAGGTTTTTTGCACTGATCAGGCCTTTATATTTTACGCTGATCAGGCTTCGATTTTGTATCCTGATCAGGCCGTTATTTTGTACCGTGATCAAGCCTTGATGTCCTATCCTGGTCAGGCTTTGATTTTTTTCACTGATCAAGCCTTGATTTTTTACCCTGATCAGGCCGAAATCAGGGAAAGTGTCACAAAAATGATCAGGGCTTGATAAAAAATCCTGATCAAGGCATGAAAAAAAAATCAGGATGCCTGATCAGGACTTTCTTGTAGCCGGAGCAGGATTTCTACTCGGGAAGCTTTGCGGGAGCTGCACTCGAAATTTTTTTTGCGGATTCGTAATGCTTGAGGAAGCGAGGAAACATATAGGAAAGTATCCTGTATGTACACGATACTTGGATGCCATTCGGACTTTTTCCATTCCCATATCTATATATATATATATAGCAAGAGAAAAGAGAGAGAGAGAGAGAGAGAGAGAGAGAGAGAGAGAGAAAGGATGAGAAAAGGGAGGGATATGGTTGGCAACGAATGTTCGCAGTTCCGAGAGCTCCCGGATACAAAAGTGCGGAATCTGCTGGTCTTCTCGTAGAAATTCATATATAGTTATAGTATGAAATGACTTTTCAAAGTGAGCTTCCGACTCGGACGTTTCAAACTGGACAACCCCTCGAGCTCGTTCTTTATCTTCTTCGAGCGCTCCCGCCCTTCTTCCCTCCCTCTCTCTCTCTCTCTTCCACTTTTTCCGTCCTCGTCGATATGCATATTACGTGCAAGAAAGGGGAACGCCATATATATATATTCCCTGTCTGCCTCTTGTAATTTCTCTGCTTGACGTATATACTCGAGTAGCGATTATACGATTTAATTAGACCACTCGCCACATAACGAAGACGCGAATACATATTTTCCAGACGGATATGTAACACTGAATAACTGGTATATACTCTATCACAATACCTAATCAGTTATCTCCTTCACTCGGGCAATACCTGCCATGAAAATCTCTCGTCTAGGTACGACAAAAGATAAGTAGTCAAGTTCTCATTGTAAACGTCAAATCTACCCGATAGTAAAGAGTATTTCCAATAATTCTTTCCGACTTTCAGCTATTATCTCCTGTTGACAATTTCTCGTCGTATACTTCATGCATCTAGGCACCATTGAATGTCTTAATTGATTATCGTCGTATAGAATACATCTCACAGAACTCTCAAGTCCGGAGACCCAAAAGCCTGAAGGAGTATGTAAAATAGGAGTGGTCACATCATACTTTCGTTTCCTTCTCAAGGAGGTTACGTCATGAACGAACCTCCAGAAAAAAATGTTCAAGTTTACCATAGATAAAGTACCCATATTCACGTATGCAAAGTTTCACATAAGGTCAACGATTAAATAAGAGAGATACAAATTATTGAACTTAGGATTTTTAACACAGGGCTTATGAAAGAGTCACCCTCGAAAGACTTGTATCAAGTGATATCTTTGCACTCACGCAACAGATATCATCAGAGAACTACAGTAAGGTTGATTAGGTCATGAGGATTCCAAATACAATGAAAAAGTTTTGGGTTAATGATTTATGTAAAAAGATGTTTAATGTTGAAATGTCTCAATACTTGCAGATCCGAGAGGTTTCGCGATTTACTGAAAATTCGGTAGCGTCGCAGTGTTTTGTAAAACGCGGAAGCGCATGCGGGAGAATTAAATCATCGGCTACCTAACCTGACATTCATTTGTGATTGACGTATAGGTAGAACAATTGTATTCATCGTAATAAAATAATCCATTAAATCGATTAATGCAACCAGTCATTTATTTCTCAACGATAGTAGAAAATAAATTTGTATTACAGAGTAAATAGCCATCTTTAAGATATTGTTTAAACTCTTAAAAAAAAACGAGAATTTTGCAGTAAATAAATACCATAAAATTGTGCCAATTTTACGGTATTTATTCATAGATGTACAGCTAATAATATTTGGATAAAATTATCAATAATACGATTATAATCAACTGTATTATGACAAACATGCGTCTTACTAAAAAAAAGGGCCCCAATTATGCACCCTCATAACTCGGGCCTTCGTGACAAAGCCTCCTTAATTCATTCGTAACGTTAGCGAAGCAACGTTTTCCTGATTATTGTTCTATGGTTTTGTTCAGTCTGCGCTGTAGCCAGTTTCACGAACTGCATCTCAACTTCAATACTTTTGGCACCAGAATGTATCGTCGGTGTGTATGTGCATGCCACCGTCCTCTTCACTCGCTATCCATGTTCTTCCATCTATGAAGCAGCCCCATCCATCTTCACCCACGTGGACTGGTTATCTTCTCGAGGGTTCACGTGAAACGGACACTATTGAGCGAGTGAGAAAGTCGGGGTGCAGTGGCTGAGAGAATGCTAGTTCGAACGTTTCTGCATATATGTGTTGTAATATGCAGAGAGAGAGAGAGAGAGAGAGAGAGAGAGAGAGAGAGAGAGAAAGTAGGAGTGTGCGGGCTATAGCCGTGGCAATGCTTTTCAAAGTGATACTCCCCCGTTCCTGGTTA
The DNA here is from genome assembly GCA_963932345.1 of Ophion ventricosus. Lineage (NCBI taxonomy): Eukaryota > Metazoa > Arthropoda > Insecta > Hymenoptera > Ichneumonidae > Ophion > Ophion ventricosus. Next base: position 16,169,048 of record OZ010715.1, on the reverse strand, counting down.
TTGTTTCATGATACCGCTGATGCATCGATGCAGCTACCCTTACGGTGTGAGTTCCTACATATTTATTTACGTAGGGTAGGGAGGGCCATATTGAGCAGTGGGGTAAGTTGGACAATCGAAATATCTGGAAAACTAAGCACCATACGCGGGTGCATCAAGTGGTGGAAAGAGATGTATGGGGTAGGGGAACACATCTCGCCATCGCCCGTTGCCATGCGGCACATGAGACGGTAACACGGGATGTTTAATTATTTTTGCACCAAAAAGTAAAAAAAAACGTGATTGAAATATTTTCTTCTACCATTGTATGAGAAAAAATATTTCAAAGTTTATTGCAATTAATGTTAATGTTTCAAAACCAAACTAATTGACAAGCATCTGTTGGTTTATTACAGCATTGTACCAAATCATGTTGCATACGTCTGATTTTTTTATGCAATTCTTACTTTGCCCAGCTTACCTCATGCTCATGCTCAACTTACCCCACTATCGGGGCAGGTTGAGCAAATATGGCCTTAGTCATTTGAGAGCGATTATCTGTGAAACAATAAGGATAACAGGAATTTCGTCTCCACACTTTTTTCCCCAGATAAATTTGCTATTGATCAAAGTAGGTTTTATTTTTATACTGCAGACTATTAAGGAATTACCAGGCGATAATTCCAAACTTGCTCAACATGCCCCTTTCTTCCCTATGCATACAGTTGCTTGCAAAAGGTTTGGGCCATCCTATTTTTCAGGCATATTGCATTAAAATACGACGGTGGGGAAAAAATTAACGAGTTATGACAAAATGTATTCACTTATATTTGAAAACAATTAATTATATAGATATTATTCTTAAATATTTGATTGTCCATCTCTTTCTATTTAACCAATGTGCAAAAGTATTGGGCTACGTGCTATTGCGTGTGCAAAACATAACAAAACATTTTGCAAATATCAAAACGAGATTCGACCTTCTTCACGTGACTCAGAACTTGTTGCCATGCCCTTAGCAGCGATAACCGCGACACATCGACGAGGCATGGACGCTATTAATTGTGAGATCTTTTCTTGTGGCAAATTTCCCCACTCATGTCGCAAATGATTTCACAATTCTGTCTTGTCAAAGTGATTTTTTGTTCCAACACGATCTTTTAGGTCTTGCCACGAATGCCAGTGAACCAACGCCGTCGTCAGAACATGCTCCCCAAAAATGTAATGTTCTCGCCACCGTGTTTTACGTCAGGAATTTGATACCTTACGTTGAGTCTGGTACCTGTTGGACGTCTCACGTACTTCCGACCATCTGTTCCGAATAATTGAAATTTGAATTTGTCGGAAAAAAGCTCTTTCCGCTAATCTGATGCTGTCCAATACTGATTTTTTTTGCGAAATTCAATCCGGCTTTCTGATTCTTTGACTGATGCGTGGTTTTTTTTTACACCAATGCGGCCATTCTCTCGAAATGACTACTGCAGTTTTTTCGCCGATCTATAACGCACTTTCTTTTTATAATTTTGTCAACGTATTCCGTAGTTTCTCGCGGTCTACCACTTCGAATTTTGTCACACAACGAATTTGTTAATTTATATTGACGAATACGATTGACCGTACTTTTTCCAATGGAGTAAGTAGTCGCTATATCGTGAGGACTCTTTCCTTCTGAAGAAAGTTTTAACACGTTTTACGGACCTCGACATTCATGTGTTTCGCCCCCGCGGCAGAAACAATACCAATTTTTCATGATCTTGCATGTTTTGAAACACGTATGAAAAAACATGTAGACAAATTGTGTATACGAAGCTAGGAGAGATACCTTTGCACACCGACGAAACTCGTTCAACACTGTACATAAGTAATACGCCATACAAAAAACAATATATCACTCCATTATTCATATCGTGTCTCTCTTAAGGCGGGCAGCTTTAGATGCTTCAAAAAATCATTTTTTTTTTTTTCATAAATTGTTAGAAAAATATCTTAAGAATACACCCTGAAAATTTCGAAACGATATTCGGATTCCTTCTAACGGTCTGTATATAAATGATAAAGACTCTCCGCTCGACTCCCAAGTGCGCTCAGTTAGGTAGTTTGTTTGGGTTTGCTTGAGTTTTCATAACCAAAATTTGGGTTTTTTTGGGTTTGTTTGAGTTTTCATAACTCAAATAAACCTAAACTCGACCGTTTGGTGATTAGCTCCAAAACATCTCCATTCTGGGTACAAAATAATCGAGATAGCGGCATTTCTTGCTGCTATTTTATTCAATGAAGGAAATTCAGCCCTTTCATGGTTATGAATGAACTACAAATAGCAGTTGACAGGCAGAGCTACGATATGCCGAGCAAATGGATCAGTTGCGCGTGGCTCGGCAAAACAGAAAAAATTTATTAAAGACAAAAGAAGCTCGAAAAGCTCGTAAAGAGGAAATGCAAGCTTCAAATAAGTTGCATGAAGAAGAGGAAGGACTGCTGTATGGTGTTGGAATCGCTGATTAATCGGTAAGACACGTCATCATTTGATTAAACACATTTGACGTTGAGTTTTTGTTTGTGAAACTTTAAACGTGGTTTTCTCGAAACGACATTTTTTAATTTGCGGGTATTATAACGCAAAAACTAATTGATGGATCATCTTCAAATTTCGAACACGTTTACATAATATAATTTATCAAAACGTGAACCTAAAGTTGGAAAGATTATATTGTTTAAAACATATTTATTATTACAAAATGCCGGAAAAAAATGCTAAAAATCGATAATTTTTTTTTAAACATGTTCCAACAATCAATTCACGATTTTTTTTTAAACATAGGCTCATGTTCTTAAAAAACATCTCAAGAATGTATAAAAATTTGTGGGACTATTTCAAATGCGAATTGCGAGCTGCACCATTCACGCAAATCGACAACGACGATGAGGACACGCCAAGAGACTCAGCGGATTACACCCTAATTGGTGCATGAAATAACTTGAAAAAATTACCAGAGGTGTAAGAAAATATGAATAAATTATTGTCAGAGTTGTGGAAATTTCCGTTTTTTTTCACAATGAAAAAAATCCAAAAAGTCATCTAATTTTCGGTCTCCTAAAGTGGTTGCTCGCCTTAAAAATTTGAAACGATTAACGAGTTTTTCTACAGCTTGCTATTGTCCTATTTTTCAAAATAGTATATACATTTTATCATTATTAATTTCAGATCACCCCAGTTGTCAGAACCACTTCCACCAATTGACTACGCAGCAACGGCGACATTTTGTTTAAACAATAATAACTTCATTGCTTATGAATATTTTTCAATAAACAAAAAACTCAACCTAGGCAAGACTATTCATTGATGACGTGTAAAATCTCGACCTCGTCAACCCAATACTCTCATCAGAAAATATTGAAATTCGACCTGTTTTATTGGGCCCCAATCTTATGCAAGCCCCTTAATAATTAAATTTAAAAATATCTCTTTTTTTCTTCGTTCTGTGCAGTTGTAACCTAATCACGATTAGCTATCAAACCAATTGAATCGTCAACCTTCCTCGTTAGGTACGACCTCATGCAACTTATAAGCAACCGTCCATTCCAAGATTTTAGTTATTTTTCCTGATTAAAATATACCGAAGATCCGACTTCTACCCGATCGAACCGCGGACAATTGATGTACTATATGAGAAAAAAAAAGAATTCTGTTATTCGGACTTTTAAGGTATTCCTCACATCCGCCTCGCATTGTGGATTGCAATAGGAAGCCACCATTAGTAGAAGTCTCTTTAAACGGGGAATCAGCCAGTTGATTATAGAAAGCGTTACATAAGATGCAAGCGAGCCTGAGTATCATGTAACTCCGCCTCTCGTTACGTCATTACATCAGTTGCATACGACTGACAATCGCACGACGTAAACACTAGGTATATAAGGATCTCGTGTTCGAAGCTATCGGTTACTGCGCACGAACATGTGAAAAAACCTTGTTCGCAATGTGACAAGAGATGGGCACGTTGATGCGTAGAACGTCGATTATGGATTGTTCATTCATCATCATTCCTCCGCAAAGTTCTATCATAACGCAAGGTCAAAACAAAATGTGAAAATCGTTACCGCGTAATTTTTCGTTATCATTTTCACTCAAGTCCGTATCATCCAAACCGGATGACCAACTTTTAAACTATTTTCCCCGCAATATTTCAGTTTCTATATTCTATCTGTATATCATTATTGCAGGTTTTAAATAAGCAACCACTTGGCGAAGAACGGAATGACGATCCATAAAGATTATCATTCCGCTCTCCGCCAAGTGGCTTTTTCATTCGAAAGCTCGAGGAGCTTTGGGGTTGCAAAAATAAAGAAACCAATCAGAGCTAGCGCATTTTAACAATTTGCTTCTTTTTTCAATGTGCTGAGTTTGTTCCCATTGAAAACAAAATCACGTGTCCTTGACTCGTCCACAGCGTCGAGTCGCTGTGTACCGTACCCAGCCAGGAATCCTCCCATGTGGCCTGAAGTTGCGGTTCTGCGCAACGCAGACGCTCGAGAAAAAGAGGAATAAAGCAAGCCAAGCTTTCACAGCATGCGAATCAGTTTTCATCGGCAGGTGCGCTTTCCATGCAGAAATTGTGCAATGCATTGGATCCCTATACTCAAACATCACGCTTGTACATTGAATTCTAATCGAGGTTCCCTATTGGTATCTAATGTACGGATGCAATTTAAATCCTAAAGGATTCCCACATTATCGAACAGAATCCGATACGATTCTTGATGGATTCCATCGCATTCTGTACGTAGAATTTTCTAAACAAAATATATAGATATACTAAATAAGTGGATCTCGAAAAAAGTATAAATTGCTTAAAAAGTATACCTTAAAAATCGATTTGAATCGCATCACAAAAAAAACTACTTTAATTGTCGTTTGTTATTCATTTTACTGCCCTTTGACATAATATCAGTACACACGCTCACGAAGTATGCAGGTTAGGTTTCAACACGCCAAATTTGATCTCGTGACTTTTCACATATTTTCGATTGGAACGTGGTAAGAATTCTCAAACGGTGTTCATCGGGGAAATTTCAGAATCCAATTGGATCCCAATGAGGACTCCGTATGTGCGGTGTCCCTAACAAACCCTATAGAGATGTGGGTGCATCTTGAGACTTCTCTACAAATTTATTCACGGGACCACGAAAATATATTTTTCTGGGAGATCCAACAAATTCCGGTTGAGAATAAAAAAATCTCAAACGACATCAATCGGTAAGTAGCGCAGAATCCACTTGGATTCCAATGTGAACTTTACGTACGGCATCTTCATTAAATCACTACAGGGATGTGGTATGATCTGGGGACTCCTCAACAAATTTCTGCACGGGTTATAGTAATCCTCGTATTCGTATAGGGAAAATAGGAAGTTCCGCGAGGTAAAAGTATGGCCGAGGACGAGTTCATGTACAGAAGCGCGAGAGTCGGACTTCAATAATTATCGGCCAAGAGAATAAAATGGGCCCCGAGAAGCAGAAGATTGAGAAAGAGAGAGAGAGAGAGAGAGAGAGAGAGAGAGAGAGTTGGCGACCGAAAGCAGGCCTGTTTCACTGACGTTTCGTCGAAAAAAGAGCGCACCAAGTATATAATCATGTATATATATATATATATATATATATATGCATATACATTTATACCCCTTTAGAGGGGACTAAAGAGATGACGAGAGTAGCGGCCAAGATGACCGAGGGAGCTTGCAGCTTCCCTACCGAGTGAGTTAACGGACAAATACAAGCGTGAGAGTCTACGAAAGCTCCAGAGAGTCTGCTTCCACGTATAGGAGTGTATGAGCAACAGGGGGAGAGAGAGAGAGAGAAAGAGAGCGATGGCTGAAACAGAAAAGGTGGACGAGCGCATATAGCAGGTTACATGGAAGAAGAGATTGAGGGCTCCTCGATCGCGCGGGCAACCCCGCGAGTCGGGCATATCTATGCTGTTGCTCATGGCGTATATATAAATTTACATATATATATAGTATTGCGCAAGCGAGATTTGAGCCCAGGGCACGTGGAAGAGAGAGGCTGTGTAGAGTGCACAGAGAGGGAAGGAGGGCGGGAGGAAGAAAGAGAGAGAGAGAGAGAGAGAGAGAGAGAGAGAGAGGAGAGAGAGAGAGAGAGAGAGAGAGAGAGAGAGAGAGAGCAAGTACCCGAAGGGATGATGAAAAGTTTGACCGGACGCACAGCGAAAGCACAATGCACCGCGGGAGTTCCCCATCCTCGGCCTCTCAGGCAAACCACCCCATAATCCACCCCCATTGTACGCCCAATCAATATTGTTTTATACCGTGAATCGCCGAGTCGAGACTTTATGCTCCTCTCTTTCTCTCTCCTCCGCTCTCTCTCTCTCTCTCTCTCTCTCTCTCTCTCTCTCCCCCCTTCCCCCCACCTCTCTCTCTCTCTCTCTCTCTCTCTCTCTCTCTCTCTCTCTCTCTCTTTCCGTCCGTCTAACGGTCATGACTGATCGCTTTCGTTGACCGTCGCGGTCCTCGACACTCGAACTTACCTTTTTCTTTAACGTCTCAATTGAACACTTTTTAATTTTCTCCTTTCACGTTTTTTCCTCTTGAGTCTGCTCCCGAACTGACCGAAGCTTTTCATGTACATTTTTTTTTACTTCAATTTTAACGACTGCCGAATAAGTTTGTGCGACGAGGCGAAGCCGGCTGTTATTCTGGGGGAAAAAAAATATCGAAGATACTTGGCAGTGTTCGGATTCACACGGAAAAGCAGCAGTTCAAATTATTCCAGGCGAAACAATGCGTTTGTTTTTCTTATCACCTAGTGTTCATTCGAGTAGCGTTGTCAACTTATTGACTCTACATATCAATTTAATTTCTACAAAATTTTTATTTATCGTCAAATCAAATGCGTAATAATCAAAGTTTGCAAAAAGCCTCGGTTGAAAAAGGATAGCTATCTCCTTCTCGTATTACTCGTGGGTGATGTTCAACATTTATTGGCACTGCACTTTTCACTATCGCTATATGTATCTATATTACAGTTGTGAACCATTTCCAGTTTAAATGCGTTTTCCCTAGTAAGCACTAATTCTTACTGAATGCCTTCGTTACATTTACTTTTTCCTAATCAAAACCAGAATTTAGCGATAAATAAATTAGAAGTTTAGTTAAAACTCGTCTTAACTGGAAGGAACTAGTTCTAAAAAAATGAATCAGTTAAAACTGTTTTCCAATGAGGTCAAAGCTTGAGTTTATTTGGGTTTTTAAACATGAATTATAGTTTTACTAGGAAAGACTAGTTATAACGAAGACATTTGTAAGTTCAGGCGGAACTAGTTTGTACTAGGTAAAACAAGTTTAAAGGCTTACACCTAGTTGAAAGTGTTGAAAATATCGATTTTTGTTTTTCGCCAGATTGTTAAAATATAACATTTCGAAAATGTTCTCTAAAAATTGCAAGTCGATTTGTTTAAAATTGACGGAGTTATCGTTTATAGACAGGTTCCGTGAACCGGCGAATTGTAAATGAGTTCTTCTCGAAGCGACTTTTTCAAAATCGACGACCACGATATCTCGAAAATCACTGCACTGATCAACTTAAAACTGCACACGCTTTTTCTCATATCAAAAAGCAATGTTTGATCGGTGGAATTATTTTTCGATGCATAGTTTTTTTTTATCAACGAAAATAGAGCGTTTTTTTTCACCGAAAATCAATACTTACACTACGAGTGCAGCTATTTTTTTTTCCAAAAATCAATATTTTATTAAATTCCTCGTCTAAGCACTAAATAATTTCATGCAAAAACTAAATGTGTTTAGTTTTTTTTTACTTCGGATGATTTGTTTCCGAGCAACAGTCACCGTGGAAAAACTTTTTCAAACAGCGGTCTGCACAAACCATTGTATCGATCACATTTATAAATACATTTCAATACAGAAAATCCAAAAAATACTCAAAGTCGTACTTTTCAATGTGAAAAAAAATAAAAATAAGAAAAACCTGCATACGCTTTCCAAAAAAAAAATCACGAGAATTTCTCTTTTTTCCGGCCACGAGCTAGGTGTAACCCTTTAAGCTGAAAACGGATTTCAACTGTCACATATATACACCAGGAAAATATATTCCGAACTTTTAATATCGACGTAACATTTACTATTGGCGTATTTCGCTATTTTCAGGACAGCCCCCTGTATTTTTAAAAATAATACGTTGATTTTAGGAACGGTCCGTTTCAAATAAAATTAATTTAATTACCGTGACATCTAGTTGCATTACATTGCTGGCTACGCAATCATAACTAATTTTATTCGCAAACTGTACATAAATATAAGTTTGGTGCATTCACATCATAAAAAAAGTACAGTCGAATGGAACAGCATTAATTATTCGTTGCGTGGGCAGCGCGGTACAGATATGATAGTGTATTTCTTTTCATCCTACACGTCAGGCGCACGCGCACGAGACAATTAACGTCATCTTTTTCTCGACGCGCACTTCCTCCCTTACATTGGTTAGTCTCACTGTGGACCCTGGAGAAATCTCTGCGTCCCGGAGAAAACAATAAAAGTGAGGTGGGAGGAGAGTGCGACACATGTTCAGCGTCGCTGTCGGAGGCGGTCCTCGGTCGATAAGGGATTTATCTTTGCGAGCACGCTCCTTGGACAGGAACCGGAAATCACATTTGCCGATAACTCGTATCTCTCTCAAGAACCGATCAGAAGTCTCGACGACTGTGCTGTGCGTTTCACTATTTTTTTTTTCTTCGTGAAATAACACGCGGACTCTCTGGACTCGCGTGAGTGCCATGATAACTCGTTGAAAATCGGTCACGTCCGCGCGGTTCCTCAATGTTTTCTCGATAACGAAAAGGCAACGAGAAGTCACGGGCTGAGGAGGAATGTCGAATTTTCAAAGAATTTAAAAACTAAAAACCTTTTTGAACAAGAATAATACAGTGAAGAAACGGACATTTCCGGATCTCCGGAGATCGTGGATATCGAAAAAAAAATACTGAAAAAAGATCTAACATCCGCTGAAAAATGCTTTGAGCAACTCCGAAACCAATATCATCGATCGTATTTATATTGAGTACTTTACAAATAGGCATATAATACTCTCCATGCGTATTTACTTGACATTCATGTCGAGTTAAAAAATGGCGAAGAAGACGAGCGCGATCTACGGTCCACGTCGGAATAAAACAAGAATAATGCTTTGCAAAGAGGCATACTCGCTTGCATGCGTCGTCGGTTGTGTTCACATTGTTCAGCGATACACCAAGGCTTTTATTTGTATCTATAAATACATATATATATATACACAGGTCGATAATTATAAGATGGCCATGTATTTTTCAAGGGTCTCTCAGAGACTTTGCAGTCGAGAAAAATATGATTTTCGATGGTTTTTAAGTTCTCTTCGAAACAAAACAGCGTATTTTTTTGATAAGCAGTATTTGCCAGAAGAAATGAGCCATCTGAATAAAAATAAAAATTCTATTTTGAGTACAAGAGAATGAAGATAATAAAATCCCGAATGGGAAACACTCCTGAAAAACTTTTTTCGTGTATCCCGTCATCGAGAAAAAAATTATCGAAGATGCATCTTTAAGCGGATAATTGGAAGTCCTTTTAAGGAGCTCGGAGCCTTACCCACAACCCAAGATAAAAAATATATATATTATTTGTTAAAACTATACTGAGTCTTTAAAAATTATTAGAATTTTTTTCACTACACAACACCACAGCTAAAAAGTAGTTTATTCCACTCGGTACGATAATGGACGTTTTACGCACGCCGCGAAAAATAAAATTTCGTATAATACTCGACGAAAAAACTTTTTCTAACCTCGTGTGATTGCAACACTCGTCTTCGGCTCGTGCTGCAAACTCACACTCGTTAGAAAAAGTTTTTTTGTCCTCGTGTCATAATATACTATTGATGTATGTAATTTTACGAGCGGCTAGATGGGCAAGACGTTCACGCTCAGGGTGACGTAACTATTTAGCATCAAGCTAAATCATTTCTATCAACGGATTAACGTAAACTAAACTTTTGTAAGGTCGTTGAATAAATTCTCGCTGTTTTCCAACAGATGGCGTTACCAGAACTGCGTGTGTATAGTTTATGATGTCAACGCATCTATAAAGAAGGGCTATAAGCAAGCTTGAAATTCAGTGTACGTCATTTTGCCTAAGTGTAAACAACTTTTTTTTCATAGTGTTAACATGTCAAATTCGTGTCAAAAAAGAGTATTTGCTGAGAATTATACTGCACTATTTTATTCGAAAAAAATCTGCAGCTGAAGTACACAGAATTCTTATTGATACTTACGGCAACACATGCTCTGTCAGAAACAACATGCAGAGGTTGGTTTAGATGCTTCAAAAATAATGATTTTTATGTTGAAGATAAACAACGCTCTGGCGCACCGAAAAAGTTTGAAGATGAAGAATTGGAGGCATTACTTCACGAAGACTCATGTTAGACGCTAGCTGAACTTGCAGAATTATTAGGAGTTCATTATACAACAATTTCGAAACGTTCAAAAGCATTAGACGTGATTCAAAAGCAAGGACATTGGGTACCGTACGAGTTGAAGCCGAGAAACGTCGAACGGCGTCTATTCAAGTGTGAACAGCTGCTTCAACGGCAGAAACGGAAAGCTTTTTTGCATCGTATCGTGACTGGTGATGAAAAATGGATACACTGTGATAACCCTAAGCATAGAAAATCGTGGGGTAAGCCCGTCCATGCATCCACGGTTCCAAGCTTCTGATTTGCATTTGTTGGGATCAGTTGGGTGTAGTTTATGAGCTGCTCGAACCGAACGAAACCATCACGGGAGATCTCTATCAATTACAATTGATGCGTTTGAGCTGAGCATTAAAGGAAAAACGGCCGCTATATGAGCCGATACACGAAAAAGTGATTTTGCAGTATGACAACGCTTGGTCACATGTTGCAAAACCGGTAAAAACCTACTTGGAAACGCTTAAATGGGAAGTCCCATCCTATCCGCCGCATTCACCAGATATTGCCTTTTCCGATTATCACTTGTTCCGATCGATGGCACATGGCCTGGCTGAGCAGCACTTCCATTCTTATGAATATGCCAAAAAATGGGTCGACTCTTGGATAGCCTCAAAATACGTGTCGTTTTCCCGACGTGGAATTAAAATGCTGCCAGAAAGATGGGAAAATAGTGGCTAGCGATGGAGATCTCACTTTTAGTGAGAGGATTTTTTTTATTAATTTTTAAAAATAAAGCCTTAATTTTGACGAAAAAAACACCGAGAACTTATTCAACATCCCAATAGAATTTAAAAAAACCCATCTTGCCCATCGAAAACCATATATATTCAATATTGATACAACAAGGCTTGATAAAAGATTACGAATCTTTTCAATCTTTTAGTCTTTTAAATCTAATAAAAGATTACGACTCTTGCATAATAATCATTAATAATGTTATAGTTTTTTAAGTTGGTAGTAATACAACAGATTTTCTTTTTCACGTAATAAAAGTATAAAAATATCTTGCCCTCTGGTGATATCTTTTATGAAAACTTTGCATCTCCAGAATAAATCTACATCTCGGATGCAATTTTTTTAGGTTTATTGAAGAACAAAAAACACTTATAAACCGTCATTTGACTCAACTGGACCGCTCAAATCTCCTTAAAAACAGTTTTGTACGAGTGTTTTGTATTCGAAATTTGATTATCTTCATTTTCTAGTAATTACGAATCACAAGAATGCCCTGTATTTTTATAAGAGGACTTGACAAACCATTGAAAATCATATTGTTCTTGATTGAAAAATTGATCGAAATACCCTTACAGATACATGGCCAATTTGTAATTGTCACCCTGTTTATATATGTATTTATATGCATTCAAAGAAGCTATGTACATATACACGTGTATGTTTACATATATGTAGAAAGTACATTTCAAACTGGTTACACGTATGTAACCAAAGCATATTTGGTTGTTTTAAGATCGGTCCTTAAAATTTGTTTCAACGAGTCGTTAATTTTATGGGCAGGGTCTTGAGATGACTTTCATATAAATATGCCTATATCCCTCCAAAGGTAGTTTTAAAGATATTGGGGTGTATATAATGGTTAGAATGGCGGCAATTGATTATTATATGGGCGTTCCTCTAAGTAGACTGACTTTATAATCACCTTTCCGTACCTGTACACTGACATGCGTTTGTCTATGTACGTCCATATAGGGCGCATATAAGTTTGCAACCCATACACAATGCACATATATTTTCTTCGAAACCGTGCCATTATACAGGCGTTATGTATATCTTTAGCCATTAAGAATTCCCACTGCCTCTTCGCTCCTCTGTGATTGGCTATAATGATGCTGATGATGACTGTGGTTACTACGATGACATGTAAGTTAATTGTGTGTGTGTGTGTGTGTGTGTAGGCTTGTTAAACTAGCAAAAGAGCGTAATCAACCTATTGCATTATGTACGAAATTGTGTGTATACCACGGGTCTTTTGTGTCTAACGTGCATGCGGGAAGTCTACACCTATATTGATCGAATAGGATAGACAACAAGATGTATAAAACACATCGAATAAAAGGTAGATAGGATCGGTTGAGAACGCGAATGCACCGGAGACAAAATAAAAAAAAAAAAGGATGCACCAGCGAGAGGCTCCTCTTCCTATCCTCATTCACCGATGTTTCCGGCCTTTTGCGTCTTTCGTACGCGTAATTTCGTCACGAGCTAGTTTACACTCTTTCCTCTTCTCATTTGTCCGGATTTATAGCCGTGTATGATTGTCTCGTGATTGCCGGCAGGCCTCGAAGTTACAATCAACGGTGAGTATCCAATCATCGTGGCGATAGAGAAACAGAGAGGGGGAAAGACTCGGAGACCGAAGATCCGGCTACGTATTCAATGCGGCTATGCATATATAGAGCTCGTGTGTGTCCACTCTAGACCGGAACTTGAGAGCAGAAACTATTGAGGATAGTTCCGGAAGAATCGGTTGCCGTTCCCACATTGTAACAAAAAGAATCCCTTATATATATATATATATATATATATATATATATATATATATATACAGGCTAAGAATTAAAAGGTGGCCATGTAATTTTTAGAGGTCTGGCGCAGAGATTTTGAAACAGAGAAACATTTGATATTGCATTGTTTTTCGTGTCCTCTTGGAAAATCAAATCTTTATCAAATCAAATCTTTAACCATATTTTATATTGCCCTGGGGGGACACAAATATTTTATAGTCATGATTACTGCCTAAAATATATTACTCTTTATTGATATTTCAGCAGTTGCCTAAACTATGCACACATATTAAAGGCAACCAGCAATCTTATAAACATACGTTGATTGTTAAATACTATATGATATAGTAGGTTTTCATAAAATGGATATTCCCTTACACTATCAAAAAATAACTCCTCCAAGATCCTAATAGTGAACAGTATTAAAATAAATAGACATTGACAAAAAATTTTGCTTGTGATTTGCGACAATGTTTATAGTGATATATACTATATTGTATTATACGTTTACTAAATATATAGAATATTTCATAAATCGAAAATAAAAGAAAACACTGAATTGAGAGTTCTACCTCAATGATTTTTTAAATCATATATCGTCATAATGTGTCAGCGCTGAATTCACCATATCTATATTGTCAAGCCTTTTACAACCGCCAATAGTTATTTCGGGGATAATAGATAGTCAAACACGCTACCAAAATCGCAAGTTTAGATATACTTCTTGCTTATAATTGTGTTATATTAGGATTACGATGTCAATAAACTATAGGGAATTTTACTATCCCCTCTTTTATCATCGGTGTTTGTTTGTAAATACCATGAACGTTTCTCTCGGTGTAGTATTAGCCAGAAAGAAATTGAGCATTCTGGAAAAGAATCAAAATTCCATTTTGAGTTCAGAAGAACGAAGATAATTAAATTCCGAATATGAAACACTCTGATAAAACTTTTTATAAATGGAATTACATTCCAATTATCCAATTTAAAATGCATATTTGATCATTTTTTTTCTCGGTAACAGGATGCATGAAAAAAGTTTTTCAGCAGCGTTTCGTTTTAGAAATTTGATTATCTTCATTCTGCCATTCTCAAAATATAATGTTGATTTGTTTCCGGAATGCTCAATTTTTTATGGCAATTATTATTCATAACAAAAATACGCCATATTTATTTCCGAAAAGGCCTTAAAAAACCATTAAGAATGATATTTTACTCAGTTGCAAAATAACCGTGCAAGACCCTTAATAAAAAATACATGGCCACCTTATAATTGTCTGTATATAAAATCCTGTATATATATATACTTATGTACATATGCAAAACAGTAGCCGGCCCTGTACCTATCCGTGCACAAAATTGCTTAGGGATACCTAAGTTCCGATCAGATCCCGATCGGGATATGATACGGATTCCCTAGAAGGAGTATCTTCATCGGAATCCAAATGGTGCCCCCTACGTAGCACAAGGCGGAGATGTGGTGGCAAGAATTTGAAATACGTATCGAATACATTTTTCTTAAAAAATTATAGACATATTTTCTTAGTTCTTACGATCTCTATTTAATTTAAATATAATTACTTAGAATAAATAACATATATCACTTTTCTCCAGGAAATATGTCTTTCAAGGTCTATATGGTGTTTTTTCAAAAAAATGTATTAAATGTAAAGAATTTTGTTAAAAATTCTTCTATTAAAATATATAAATTTTGATAATTAGCACCAATTTTTACTTAATCTTTTTCAGATCCTTGAATAAATGATTTCAGAAAACGTCCAGCGTCTCTAGCTGATACGGATCGGTATCTCCTGGTGATTTTGTACATTCATCCCTGGGATCCGATTCGATATCGAACTAGATCTTGTTCTAGATGTTTGGGATTCTAGCCTAGATGCTATGTAAAGTTTCTATTCGGATTCTGACTAGAGTCACTAATAGTTCCGAATTAGCATCCTGGCTAGAATCTGATTTGCGAGCATTACATTTCGCTCCCGGATCCGATCCGATGACCGACTGGATCCCGATTGAAAAACCAGGATCCTAGTCCGAATCGGACTGTATCCATGACAATATTTCTGCACGGGTAGTAATTATTCGCTAGAATCGTATATTGAATTTTACTCGTTAACATCCGTATTAATACAGTAACGAGTATCCTGAGACGAAAAAGAAAACGGATCGTTAAATTTTGTCCGCAAACGGCAAGGTTACATCTCGAATCGTCCTTTGGCATCCTAATCACGCTGTGCAGTCTTCATCTCCAGGTTAATCTTTCTTTTACTTAAAAAGCGCAAAAGCACAATACCGTATGCCCAGCGCGCGATACGGGGAGATCGGCAGGACGAGTCAAAGTGACCGACTCACAATATCTACTCTTTCCACCTTCACTCGATTTTAATTGCAAAGATGTTGCGAAAAAAAATGGAAACAGCAATAAGCGGTACGATGTGCGTGCAGACTGAGCTCATTTCCGAGTGCAATTATCTGTACGTGCGGTTTAGCATCAAATGAGAACAGCACAGCGAGCCACCGAAATACATATGTATTTGCGCGAATGGACGGGTAGACGATTGCCACGTTGAATTACCGCAAATTATCTGGAATGTCAAATCAGACAATATTCACTGTGTTTGGAGAGAAGCTTGTGCAAGTATAACATTGATGCTGAATTTTGGTCTAACGAAGATATTTAAGACGAAACGACACGCTGAGGGATTTCGATACCAGCGTCTCTTGCTGTAGTACTTGGAGTATAATTTTCTGTGGTAAGTGAAGCTCTAATTTTTTTTTCTCAATATCATGAATGTCGGGGAGGTTTCCTCCTCTAGTTATTGGACTTCGACTGTGAACATTTCGAGTCACTCGGTCTAGCGGTTGTTGCGAAAAGTCTCGAAAACTTTTTATTGATTACCGTATCGGCGAATTCTGTGTCATTTCGCGTTAAGGGGCCTGCATAAGCTTGAAATTGTGAAAATGCGATTTTTTATTGGATACTTTTATAGCCTAGGGCCTTAACTTTAATTTGCAACAATGATTCTGTCAACAGTCTAAAAAATTGACAGAGTTATGATAATTTTTATAAATGGTTAGATTGCTCAGTGTGCAACGGCGAACTGGCCTGCTGTGATTTCTCTTCTGCCCTTTTTTCGAAACTCTGCTTTATGAAACGGTGTAAATTGCACCGCGAAATTTACTTATCCGTTTCACTTCAAATTCGGACAGAGCATAGTTTATAACATTTTTTATCGGATGATCGGGCGATTTTTTATATGTTGATCCATTTGTTAATAACTAATTGTTAAAGTTGTTATTTTGTCGAAAATCGAACTTTTTTACACAGCTTGCCGTTTTCGCAATTTCCAAAATTTTTAAAAAACATTCGGGCATACGAAAGATCAAATATTATACTAAAAGTTATTAAATTATTTTTTTCTGCCGATCTTTTTAGTTGCCAGAACCACCTAGACCGATTGGGCATACAGCAGCGGCGGCACTTCAAATAATAATAACTTCATTGTTTATCAATATTTGTCCATTAAAAAACAACGCAATACTGGCAAGACTATGTATTCATTCTCTGTATAATTTCGACCACGTCATCCCAATACTGTCATAAAAAAAATATATATTGAAAATCGACGTATTTTTTTGGCTCCAAGATTATGTGCAGACGCGTTAAGGATACATGAAAATCATAAAGAAACGATACCCTGATGTTGTTAAATATTAGATGAAGTAAAAAGTTCTGAGCGTTTTTTCGTTTTATTTCGATGATGAAATTAACATAGTTAGGATTATCCGATTTAGATCAAATATGCGCCGTTTTGTTCGATAACTTTTGTTCATTTTGAAGGCAATTTCATAATTCCGCGATTGAAGAAGTCCTCGTCCCTATTGGTAAAAAACTTGACCAGCTCATTTTCACAAGCCTCTATTGAGGCCAGTTTTGTACCATCAAGAAAATTTTGCAAATGCTTGAAAAGGTGATAATCGCTTGGTGCCAGGTCTAGACTATACGGCGGGTGCGATAGAACCTCCCATCCAAGCTCTCGGAGCTTCTGGCGCGTCGTTAAAGATGTGTGCGGCCTGGCGTTGTCTTGATGGAACACAACACCCTTCCTATTGACCAATTCTGGCCGCTTCTGGTCAATCGCCTGCTTCAATCTGGTCAGTTGTTGACAGTAGAGGTCCGAATTGAGTGTTTGGCCCGATGGGAGCAGCTCATAGTGGATGATTCCCTTCCAATGCCACCAAACACGCAGCAAAACCTTCTTAGCCGTTAATCCGAGCTTGGCGATCGTTTGGGATGGCTCACCGCGATTGGACCACGATCTTTTTCGGCTGTTGTTCTCGTATGTGACTCATTTTTCATCGCCAGTCACCATTCGCTTAAAAAATGGGTCGATTTCGTTACGTTTCAGCAAAGAATCGCAGGCATAAATTCGGTCCAAAAGATTATTTTGCGTCAACTCGTGTGGCACCCATACATCGAGCTTCTTCTTGAGACCAGCCTTATGCAAATGGTTCCAAACGGTTTTCTGGCTAATCTTCAGTTCCTGGGCAATGGAATAAGTGCTCACATGCCGGTCCGACTCGACGATTTCCATGATTTTATCGACATTTTCGACGATTGGCCTACCAGAGCGTGCCTCATCTTCGACGTCCATATTACCAGAACGGAATCGTTGGAACCACCGCTTTGCTGTTCCATTCGATACTGTAGTAGGTGCATAAACAGCACAAATTTTTTTGGCCACCTGCTCCGCCTTTTCACCTTGGTCGTAGTGGTACTGAAGAATGTATCGATTTTTCTCTTTTTTTACCTCCATTTTGGAAGGCTGTAAACACGACTGGCTTCACCAAACACAAAACTGTCAAGTAACTTTTTTTGAAACGTAATGTCACCTTTAAATCGCCGTATAGTATGACCCGATGCGATGTATACATCGTGAGATATGGCTCACTAAAGACATCTAGCGAAAAACGCGCAGAACTTTTTACTTCACCCAATATAATCAGAAAAATACGATGAATGTAACGGCATAGAATATTTCTGATTTTTTGTATGGGTGCTTTATAAAAGTTACTTTGTGAAAAATTCCACGATCATTCGTTACACAATTGTAGTCGATCAATGGTGACGTACTGGATTTTTGCTAATGTTTAATAAAGCTACATATAAAAACTAGAAGATTTGAGAATTCAAATTTTATCTACTTTTGCCTGCGTTTGAGTCTTTGACAATCGTACTCTGAACAGCCTGCCTTTCCTACTTTGAAGGATACGCGAAGAAGTCTGTTCTCTGTAGCTTCACAGCCCCAATTTTCAGCTGATCCGGTACAACACACGAAAATTAAATTGAATGCAATTCCTAGTTTCTTTGCTCTCAATCTCTATACATTTATTTCTATAGTCTGGCAATATTTGGGGTATTCTTGTGTTCGTTATTTGTTCAAATTCTATGCAATCTTCCTTCAAAATAAAAAACCGCGATTTTTCGCAATTTGCCGTGCAAACCTACGAAATATGGGCTCCGGTAACAAGAGTACCTATACGAATTTTTCGTCGATTCAACCGTACAGGGATGATCGATTTCTTTGAGCAACAAATTATCGGAATTAAAATGATGATCGAAATCCGTAGGAGTGCCTCTGTGCGTGTATTTATACGCGATAATAGCCGAATTGATAGGATGATATGCGGCGAATTAGCGTGCAAGGGCTTGGTGAATCAAAAGGTGATTTTAAATTCCGCGTCGGTAGAGGGACCGCTGAATCACTACCGGCAGCGTATATTATTTTAATGAATACTCTAGATCTACATTTTCACGTTCTTTCACATTTTGGCAGCCGGCGTGCTGCATTGCGCGAATTCTCTTTCTCTCTCTCTCTCTCTCTCTCTCTCTCTCTCTCTCTCTCTCTCTCTCTCTCTCTCTCTTTCTCGCTTTTATGCTCTCCCGAACATTCTTTTCGCCCGCAATACTCTACCGGTGTGCATCCGCCACAGCTTTTATCGATTCAGTCTCATAATTCGCCGGGAATTATGGAAAAATTGCCTGGCACAAAAAATTTATCGAGAATCGAAGACAGAGGGGCGTGGGTGAGAAAAAAAATTCGCAAAAAATTCATTATAGAGCCTCCTGTGCCATGTATTCGATCGCTGGTCCGTTCTCGCGTGTTGGCGTGGTCGTCATCGTCCCTTTCAGTCTCTTCCACTTTCTCTGTCTCTCTCTCTCCTCTCTCTCTCTCTCTCTCTCTCTCTCTCTCTCTCTCTCTCTCTGCTGATGGAAATTCGATAACGAGGAGAAGAACTCTGCATGAAAAAAATGAACGTTGCCTATTTTTGTCTCCTCCAATATCGGTTGTGTCGAATAATCGAGAGGGGCGAGGAGAGAGAAAAGGATAGGGTTAGGGGTATGGAGTGAATGAATGTGCAAAAGTCTTGTCGCTAGGTAACAAAAATCTTTAAAGAGATGGGAAAAAACTTCTAATTCAAGCCGGTTCTACGATTCGCTACGAAAGATCCTGCCCTTTTAAGATTTCGGTACTTGCACATTCGAATAAAACGGCCACTTATAAGTTACCGACAAAATCCACCGTACACGTTACAGAGGCTTGGCAATGATAAATATAATCGGATCATTTTGGAGTTTAGCATCAAGTAGCCACTTTTGGTTGCCCAATACCTTACCAGTCGTGTGCCATTTAGTAAGAAGCGGCTATACATTTCCCGTCGGAGACAAAGAAGAAACATCAAGAAATCCTCATAAAAATTCTGCAATTAAATCTTAACCCTTCGCGACTTAACTTTTAAGACACATTGTCTCATAGTTTATTAACGGAACATCACAGTGTGAAAATAACAAAGAATCGATGTTTTTTTGCATTATCCGATTGTACAGACGGTTATAACCATGGACCTGGCATCGCCGATTGATCGTAAGTAGACAATTTAAATGAAAATTCCGCTCTCGAAACGTTAAACGCGTTTTTCTCGAAATGTCGTTTCTCAAAACGGTGTGCACTCTCAAAGGAAGAGTTTTCAAGCTATCCGTCTAAAATTTTGACACAACATTCTTCACGCCATTCTTTAGCTTGCTATGGTAGCTTTGTTTTTTTTTTATTTTTATATTTTTTTAACGAAAAACTGTCGATAAAATAGGCTAAATTCGATACTTTTTTCGAGCCGCCGCCATTTTGTCAATTTTTATTTTAACAAAAACCTCCATATCAAGATAGCGCCTTCATACGAATTAATAATCTTCTTACAAATTTTGTTTTAGATAATATTTACGGCCACAACCGTGTACACCGTGAGAACTCCTATTTTACGAAAACATTTTCAACCGTTAAAAAAAATATAAAAAAAAAATAAACGTTTAAAAATGTATTTTCTGTTCTTTAGGAGTGCTTCGATTTAACAGTAAAAAATCAGACTGATTAGCGTATTTTAACCATGAAAAAAGTCGCGAATTACCTATTTTTCTGTGATGTGATGATCCCTCAATGATTCTCACAAAATCAACAAAAAAAACAAATACAAAATTATTCATACGCAATTCTAATCTAATAAGCTTTTTCCAACATCGGACTTCCTCTTCGAGTTTTTCGTTCTCGATAAAAAAGAAGTGAATTCACAGCAGAGAGAGAAATCGAACATTCAATAAATTTACCCTTTAGTATCTGCCAAAGCGAGTATTTTACTCGAGAGAGAATCGAATCTCCTCGGTAAGAAGAAAAGCTTTGAACGTCTTTAATTTCTCACAGCAAATATATAATTTCAAATATCCCTGTCCACGCCTCTTACTCTCTCTCTGTCCCTCCCTCCATCCCTCTCTCTCTCTCTCTCTCTCTCTCTCTCTCCCGCCTACATCTCCGCGAAGCGTATCGGACAAAAACGTCGAAAACAAAAACAATTAAGTACAACAGGGAAAAAAATGGAAGAGGGAAGAAGAGGTAAGAGACCAGAGAGGAAGAGAGAGAGAGAGAAAAGTTCGGTTTGCATGATAATGCGTTGTAACCTCACGGTAGCAGGGACAGAAACGGATACGTCGCATAAAGGAAGAAACGATCACCCTGTGAGAAGGCTAAGGGGTGTTGGAAGTCGGATCGGGAAAGGGGGTGGTTGGCGACCGTGCCGGCAAACCGTGGAGGAGCACGCTCTGCTGTCGGGTCGCGAGGTAGCAGAGATTCTTACTTTGCATTCCTTTGTGTATGCGAATCTCTCATACTCGATCCTTCAACCCTCTCTTTTACTCCTCCCACCCTTACACTCTCCATCTCTCCACATTTCTTCTGTGTGTAACTCTCTTACAACCGACCACGCGACGAAGAGAGGGCGCTAGCGCGAGCACCCACGATTTTTTTTTCCCAGAGAATATGCCTCTTCCTTCTTCTCTCTTCGCTCATATTCTCCAGAGAGGATATCCACCCTCTTGAGGCTTGAACTAACGCCCGAGGTTTTAATGCACTTGTCTACTCCAGATGCGTTCATAAAGACGGCGATATATGCTGTATCTCTGTGGAAATGAGTGCGCGCGAGCAGAAGAGTTAAGCTCTTCTTTCCTCTGCCACAGTTGTGCATACACACACATACGCACGAGCGTCACACGTTGCACGTACGTCAGAAACGCATATAGGGGAACATACACGGAAGAACGGGCGAAGTGCGGCAAGCGTGCGCGAGATAGCGAGACGAGTCGCTACCGCTTTGAATTGCATACAACTCACCCTTCCGGTCTTCCATCCAACCCCCAAGTATCGCGACGTACGCGTATAGGTATCTTAACGCGATGTGGCATGCGACGGACCAAGCGAGAGAGAGGGAGAGAGAGAGAGAGAGAGAGAGAGAGAGAGAGAGAGAGAGAGAGAGAGAGAGAGAGCGCATGCAAAATCGTGAAAAATATGGACGAGGAAAAGAACAGGCAAATAGAAGAGAGGAAAGAAACATTCGTCATACATGTGGGCACTCTGAAAGAAATTTATGGTATTTTTAAGCATATTTTATATTTCCTTGAGGGAACAATAATATTTTGTGGCCATAGTTACCGCCAAAAATATAGTATTGCTTATTGATATTTTAGCAGTTGCATAAATTTACCAAAATAATTAAAGTCAAATAATTTATTCATTTTATTTAAGTTTCACCCAAGCAGTCATAAAGAAATAATTCAATAAAACTTGAACTGTTGCCTTTGTCGTAATTTCGTAATTTGTATAAAAATTACGTCAATTTAACATATATTCAATTTCAACAATTAAATCGACTGTGGGCTAAAGCAATACATTAGATTTGCCGGCCGATACACAATCAGAAGAATACTGGAAATAATTGATAATATCATTGTAAATCTAACATTGGAGGAACCATAAGTTCCTAATCTATCACTGGAGGTCTAGTCTAACACTGAGTCTAACACTCGAGGAAGCATAAGCCGATAAAAAGATAAATAAGTTGATAAAGAGATGAATTAATTGATAAAGAGATAAATAAGTTTATAGAAAAATTAATGCGCTGATAAAAAGAGAAAAACACTTTAAAGACTCGTAGTATAGCTAAGAGGACAGCAAAGATGATAAAAAAAAGCTTTGGCCAATATTGACGACTCAAGACTATCGCACGGAGTAAAGTGGTGATTATAAAAAAAAATCCCGATAAGCAATTTTGAAAATGTGAGATATAAAATAAAATATTTACGAAAACATGAGCCTCTATGACTTGGGATTTTACAGAATAAACTAGAGCAATTATCAAAAAGTTTCAGCCGGCAATTTCGAAAGCAAATCCCACCGATAAGAATATAAAATATAAATTGAAAAAAAAATATATAAATTGAAAAAAAATATCATAATGCCTCCATGACTCGAATTATCACACAGGGAAAAGTAGCGAGAAAAAAAATCGTCCCGAAGTAATAATATCTATTGACAAAAAGATGAAAATGCCTTAATGACCCATAATTTTGCAAAAAGAAAATTACGTGCCTCGAGATTTCCCGAAATTCAATGGTTCGAGAGCCAAAGCTTTGACATATTGACGAGATGTCAATGGCCCGTGTACGGATCGAGGAGTTTCGTATTTATTTTGGTATTGAATCGAGACGCATCAGTCGTTGTAGCCTCCTTCGTCGAATAAATAATTTATCAGTATTATTTTTGAGTTGGCGGATTGATCGAGGAGTGGAGAAGCTGTAAGTGGTGCGAGAACCGAGAAAAATGCGATAAACAGTGCGACGCCCTTCCTATTTTCGCCCTCACCCTGTTGGCTCTCTAGCCGTCGCCCTCTTCTGCCGCTCTATCCGCAGTTGCCACGGGCGCCGTCGTCGGGCCACTGATGCGCCGCACTGTCTTGGCGCTCTTGTCGCTTTCCCGCGAGGGACGGACTGCCACTCGAACGGGGCGCTATCTCGCGGAGACAGTGAGAACCTCGCAGGACTCGGCGACGCGGACAGTTTCGTCCTGACCCTTCGATAATTCAGCAAGCGGCACGACCGCACATATATATACGTCTATATAAGTACTAACTTCCGCCCGCTTAGAATTTGGCCGATAGAAACTTTATTAGACGTTGCACCCCGCATTAGGGGTTGTTTCAAAAAATTCTAGAATATACGTCTTATTATTTGTTTTGAAGAATATATATACCGAGTTTAAAGTTTATACACGCAAGGAATACGATTTTCCATACGAACTTTCACCCTCTATTTTACCCCTTTAATTCCGTTCCTTTCGTAAAAATCTTTCTTAGCGGATGTCTACAGTCTATAAAAAAAACTTACCTGCCAAATTCTATGTTTGTAGGCTTTATAGTTGCTGAGATTTCGTAATTAATCAGTCAGTCAGTGAGGGGTATTTCGCTTTTATATATTATAATAATAGAATATATATATATATATATATATATATATATAGAAGATTGAAATAATTTACCCAAACAGAGATTCTTGTGTCTCTAGGTTCGAAAACATAGGACTTTCATACAAAGTTTCACACCTCATTTTACCCTCTTAATTCTTCCCTTTCGTAAAAATCTTTCTTAGCGGATGTCTACACCCTATAACAACTTATCTGCCAAATTTCAAGTTTGAAGGTTTTATATAGTTTCTGAGATTTCGTGATTAAACAGTCAGTGGTATTTCGAATATATACATACATATATATATATATACTAGATTCTACCCGCGACTTCGTCTGCGTGGATCTCGCAACTTGTGTTAAAATACCCCTTAATGGATTATTTTTTTCGAATCATATGTCATTCAGAATTTAGTAAAATATATGATATTATATTTGATTATATTGGGTGAAGTAAAAAGTTCTGAGCGTTTTCCGCTAGATGTATTTCGTGAGCCATATCTCACGATGTATAGATCGCATCAGGTCATACTATACGGCGATTTAAAGGTGACATTACGCTTAAAAAAAAGATCTTTGACAGTTTTGTGTTACAGCGTTCCAAAATGGAGGTAAAAAAAGAGAAAATTCGATACATTCTTCAGTACCACTACGACCAAGGTGAAAAGGCGGAGCAGACGGCCAAAAAAATTTGTGCTGTTTATGGACCCATTACAGTATCGAATGCAACAGCAAGCGGTAGTTCCACCGATTCCGTTCTAGTAATATGGACGTCGAAGATGAGGCACGCTGTGATAGGCCAATCGTCGAAAATGTCGATAAAATCATGAAAATCATCGAGTCGGACCGGCATGTGAGCACTTATTCCATTGCCCAGGAACTGAAGATTAGCCAGAAAACCATTTGGAACCATTTGCATAAGGCTGGTCTCAAGAAGAAGCTCGATGTATGGGTGCCACACGAATTGACGCAAAAGAATCTTTTGGACCGAATTGATGCCTGCGATTCTTTGCTGAAACGTAAGGAAATCGACCCATTTTTGAAGCGGATGGTGACTGGCGATGAAAAAAGGGTCACATACGAGAACAACAGCCGAAAAAGATCGTGGTCCAATCGCGGTGAGCCGGCCTAAACGATCGCCAAAACCGGATTAACAGCCAAGAAGGTTTTGCTGTGTGCTTGGTGGGATTGGAAGGGAATCGTCCATTATGAGCTGCTCCCATCGGGCCATACACTCAATTTGGACCTTTACTGTCAACAACTGACCAGATTGAAGCAGGCGATCGACCAGAAGCGGCCAGAATTGGCCAATACGAAGGGTGTTGTGTTCCATCAAGACAACGCCAGGCCGCACACATCTTTAACGACGCGCCAGAAGCTCCGAGAGCTTGGATGGGAGGTTCTATCGCACCCGCCCTATAGTCCAGACCTGGCACCAAGCGATTATCACCTTTTCAAGCATTTGAAAAATTTTCTTGATGGTACAAAACTGGCCTCAAGAGAAGCTTGTGAAAATGAGCTGGTCAAGTTTTTTTACCAATAGAGACGAGGACTTCTTCAATTGCGGAATTATGAAATTGCCTTTAAAATGGACAAAAGTTGTCGAACAAAACGGCGCATATTTGATCTAAATCGGATAATCCTAACTATGTTAATTTCATTGTCGAAATAAAGCGAAAAAAACGCTCAGCACTTTTTACTTCATCTAATATTTTAGTCGTTCGTATTCTATGAGAATTAAAATTTCACCATTACATTTTTTCAAATATTATAATTAGAAAAATATTAGGCGTTAGATTTTATCAAATTAAAATTACATCTGATTCGTTGTATTCTATAAGAATTTGAATTTGATAAATCCATTAGATTTTCCACGAATGTTATAATTAGAAAAATATTAGATATATTTATATTAGATTTGATTTGTTTGTATCCTATAATAAGAATTATATAAGACTGATAATTTCACAATTGAATTAGATTCGAGTAGAATATTAGAATTAGAAAACATATTAAATGTATATTTCATAGCATATGTGTTATTGGAAGTAACTCTCTACATGGGTGCCAAATTTCATCAAAATGGTTCCCCCGTTTAGGCGTGATAGTGGAACAAACATCAGGCATACAGATTAGAAAAATATTAGATATTAGGATTAGAATGAAAAGTACCTATGTCTTAACCCAGGCCACAAGCTATCTACATGTTAAATTTCATTTAAATATATCAAGCCGTTTTGGCGCGATTGAGTACCAAACAGTCAGACAGACAGACAGACAGAGAGTACTATGGGATTTGTATTGTTGTGATAAATTTTTTTTACAATTATTTGACAACAGTTAGCAGCCAGAACTCTTTTCGAATACATCGAACAATACAAATCCCATAGTATACTACCCAGAAAGTACCTAGAAATAACGCCTATCTATCAGCAGATCACACTTGCATAGTTCAGATGCTGATAATTTTTTTTTACAATTATTTGACAACAGTTAGGAGCCAGAACTCTTTTCGAATACATCGTACAATACAAATTCCATAGTATCCTACCCAGAAAGTACCTAGAACTAACACCTATCCATCAGCAGATCACACTTGCATAGTTAAGATGCTGATACATTTTTTTTACAATTATTTGACAACAGTTAGAAGCCAGAACTCTTTTCGAATACATCATACGAAACAAATACCATAGTATCCTACCCAGAAAGTACCTAGAACTAACGCCTATCCATCAGCAGATCACACTTGCATAGTTAAGATGCTGATAAATTTTTTTTACAATTATTTGACAACAGTTAGAAGCCAGAACTCTTTTCGAATACATCGAACAATACAAATCCCATAGTATACTACCCAGAAAGTACCTAGAAATAACGCCTATCTATCAGCAGATCACACTTGCATAGTTCAGATGCTGATAATTTTTTTTTACAATTATTTGACAACAGTTAGGAGCCAGAACTCTTTTCGAATACATCGTACAATACAAATTCCATAGTATCCTACCCAGAAAGTACCTAGAACTAACACCTATCCATCAGCAGATCACACTTGCATAGTTAAGATGCTGATAAATTTTTTTTACAATTATTTGACAACAGTTAGAAGCCAGAACTCTTTTCGAATACATCATACGAAACAAATACCATAGTATCCTACCCAGAAAGTACCTAGAACTAACGCCTATTCATCAGCAGATCACACTTGCATAGTTAAGATGCTGATAAATTTTTTTTACAATTATTTGACAACAGTTAGAAGCCAGAACTCTTTTCGAATACATCGAACAATACAAATCCCATAGTATACTACCCAGAAAGTACTTAGAAATAACGCCTATCTATCAGCAGATCACACTTGCATAGTTCAGATGCTGATAATTTTTTTTTACAATTATTTGACAACAGTTAGGAGCCAGAACTCTTTTCGAATACATCGAACAATACAAATCCCATAGTATACTACCCAGAAAGTACCTAGAACTAACGCCTATCCATCAGCAGATCACACTTGCATAGTTAAGATGCTGATAAAATTTGTTTACAATTATTTGACAACAGTAAGAAGCCAGAACTCTTTTCGAATATATCATGCGAAACAAATACCATAGTATCCTACCCAGAAAGTCCCTAGAACTAACGCCTATCCATCAGCAGATCACACTTGCATAGTTCAGATGCTGATAATTTTATTTTAAAATTATTTGACAACAGTTAGGAGCCAGAACTCTTTTCGAATACATCGAACAATACAAATTCCATAGTATCCTACCCAGAAAGTACCTAAAAAATAACGTCTATCTATCAGCAGATCACACTTGCATAGTTCAGATGCTGATAATTTTTTGTTACAATTATTTGCTAACAGTTAGGAGCCAGAACTCTTTTCGAATACATCGAACAATACAAATTCTATAGTATACTACCCAAAAAGTACCTAGAAATAACGCCTATCTATCAGCAGATCACACTTGCATAGTTCAGATGCTGATAAATTTTTTGTTACAATTATTTGACAACAGTTAGAAGCCAGAACTCTTTTCGAATACATCGAACAATACAAATCCCATAGTATACTACCCAGAAAGGACCTAGAAATAACGCCTATCTATCAGCAGATCACACTTGCATAGTTCAGATGCTGATACATTTTTTTTACAATTATTTGACAACAGTTAGAAGCCAGAACTCTTTTCGAATACATCGAACAATACAAATCCCATAGTATACTACCCAGAAAGTACCTAGAAATAACGCCTATCTATCAGCAGATCACACTTGCATAGTTCAGATGCTGATAATTTTTTTTTACAATTATTTGACAACAGTTAGGAGCCAGAACTCTTTTCGAATACATCGAACAATACAAATTCCATAGTATCCTACCCAGAAAGTACCTAGAAATAACGCCTATCTATCAGCAGATCACTCTTGCATAGTTCAGATGCTGATAATTTTTTTTTACAATTATTTGACAACAGTTAGGAGCCAGAACTCTTTTCGAATACATCGTACAATACAAATTCCATAGTATCCTACCCAGAAAGTACCTAGAACTAACGCCTATCCATCAGCAGATCACACTTGCATAGTTAAGATGCTGATAAATTTTTTTTACAATTATTTGACAACAGTTAGAAGCCAGAACTCTTTTCGAATACATCATACGAAACAAATACCATAGTATCCTACCCAGAAAGTACCTAGAACTAACGCCTATCCATCAGCAGATCACACTTGCATAGTTAAGATGCTGATAAATTTTTTTTACAATTATTTGACAACAGTTAGAAGCCAGAACTCTTTTCGAATACATCGAACAATACAAATCCCATAGTATACTACCCAGAAAGTACCTAGAAATAACGCCTATCTATCAGCAGATCACACTTGCATAGTTCAGATGCTGATAATGTCGTTGAGAGTGGATCGACGGAAAAGCGAAAGAATGCGCAGACGTAAGGGAAGATGAGACAAACGACAAGTATAATCGAGGAGAAATAAGAAACGCAAGAATGCCAATGAGTGACAGTAAGATAATAACGAAGGACGAAAGAGCGACGAATAACAGGCGACGACACCCGAAAAGACAATTCACGCTCATTCGCTTGTGTTCCGCGCGGCTTGACGCTCTGAACTTGCGCACCCAAGATGACGGAAAGCGTTAGCAGACGATACACGAAACGTCACATCACCAGAAAAAGCGAGACAGATGCCGATCTGCCTTGCTTGTCGTCTGCTACGTGCCCCGCGCTCGGCTCCGAGGACTGAGTGGCGGCGTCGATCATGGCGGACTGTAGTCCTATGACAATGCATCGAACGCCCAAATTCTAATGCTTCCCATTCAAAATCTATTCGACGGAAACAAAAAAGCCTTGACAATTACACTCCGGGCACCCCCCTGAACCCGCCAATTCAGAGTGCGTCACCTATTATGAATCACCCTGTATATATATATAATATGATATAGAAGATTAAAATAATTAACCCAAATACAGATTGTCGTGTGTCTAGATTCGGAAATATAGGACTTTCATACAAACTTTCATCCCGCATTCCACCCCCTCAATGCTCTCCTTTCGTGAAAATATTTCTTAGCGAATGTCTACACCCTATGACAAACTTACCTGTCAAATTTCAAGTTTATAGGTTTTATAGTTTCTGAGATTTCGTGATTAATCAGTCAGTCAGTCAGTCAGTTGTATTTTGCTTTTATATTTATAGAAGATAGATAGATAAAGGTACGAATCGAAATTTTTATCGTGATATTAATTGGCTATCTCGCATCATCACATATGGATTAAAGACTCCCGCTACCGTAGGCACAACCGGCATTATTGCTTATGTTATCAGGTATAAAAATTTAAAAAAGCGTATTGAGGCGAAGTATAGGATGTACCATGTGAAATGCAAATGAGAAAGGGAAAGCTACAAATCCGTTGGTCACTTTTCACCGAGGTTATTGACTTATAGAAAAAAAAAAACTAACGTCTCATTTGCCGCTCTCCTAAAAAAACGAACTTCCTTTCCTGGAAGCGGAAATTGTTTTGGGAGAAAATCCGCAACGAGATTTTTATCGACTGATCGGCTTTTACCCCACCTTAAAACAAACCGGTGCCGAAATTTGTTGGGCAGTCCCTAGATCCTACCACATCCCTATAGGAATTTGATGGGAACGCCGCACGTGGGGAGTTCAAATTTGAATCCAAGTGGATTCCGCGCTATTTCCCGATTCACCTCGTTTGAGAGGTTTTATTTGAAATTCTCAATCGGAATTTGTTGGTTCTCCAAAAATAAAAATATCCTTTCGTGATCCTGTGCATAATCTTGGGACTCCCCAAATTCTTTGGGGAGTCCCAAGATGCACCCACGTCTCTATAGGGATTTGTTAGGGATATAACACATAAGGAGTCCTCATTAGGATCCAAATTAAGAGATTTCTACTTGGTTTTGCAAAAAAAAAATTATTTTGCTGTATCGGAAAGAGCCAAAGATCAAGAATAGGCTCAGCAAATTTCAAGTCGATATAAATAAAACCCGCAAAGTTATCGGTCGATGAAGAGAAGCGGCCTGCAAGTATGAAATTCGGAGCGCTTGGGTTTGGGTTTGTTTGGGTTGGAGACAAGATGGGTCCGAAGACTGGAGCGCACTGTTCAAGAAGAACTTTTTGAAGAAGAGGAAGATGTACGCTATGGTCCTGGCATAGCAGATTAGGTGTAAATATGAAACTTTTCATTTTATTCGCACATAAACTTCAGTTTAACTTTAAACGTGTTTTTTTTCGAAACCGCGTTTTCCAAATTTGCGGAAGTACTACACGCCCTAGATGAGCAATCATTATGCAATTTGGCAGGCACTTGTACGACGAATGTCTTCATCAGCTGAACCATAATTATCCAAAAATATTTAATCGTTTATATTTTGTGAACTAAAAATGCAAACATTTTTAGTAAACAACTTCCCCTTCGATCGCGCATTATTTTTTTATGTTTATTTTTCTTCTTGATCCTAGTTCGACTTATGCAAAATATTGTACAAAGTAAATATATATTTGATTTTTTTTTGCTTCAGATCACCCGTCCAGGACTTAGGACTTCCCCAAGCGAAGAATGTTTTATTGCCATGCTTTATCAAAGTTAAAAAAATATTATCATGTTCTATAAAGATCGCTAAGTGAACATACCAAATTTCAATATTCTATATTTAATATTTTTCACATAATAATCGAACATTTTTTGGCTCATCAAAGTAGAAACCTTCCTTGAGACCATATTTATACTTTTTTAAGACCAGATTTACACTTTTTTTAGGATCCATTCATTTTGTAGATTCTATATATCATGTTTAGGAATTAAACCCACAGCATGCGATGGGATCCATCACGAATCGTATCGGATTCTGTTCGATAATGTGGGAATCCTTTAGGATTGAAATTGGATTCTTATCAGAAAGTGGGGACAAGTATGGGAATTCAATTGGATCTCTACGACAATTGCTGCACGGGAGTATAAAAAATTATCTTATTGACAGAGATGGGCAAAACGTAATTAAATTAACAATTACCAATTACAATTACTGCTGTAATTGATAATTGAATTACTCTGTAACAGATTACTTAAGAAATTAGTTAACACAAGTGCCTAGCGTAATTAATTACTATGTAATTTAATTGAAAGTTAATCTAATTACAAATGAATCGATTATATATTAATTCGAATAATCCGGTTTGCTAACTAATAGCTAAACAATATTTTGATTTTGCAGTTCAAACAAGACCTCATTTATCACTTTTTTTATCCAACTTTAGAAGATAAAGTTATATTTTCTCCTATATTACACCATGACTAGTAATAAAGTAATTACATTACAAAGTATTTGAATACATTTTAATCAGATTACTTTGTAATTGAATAAATTATAACAGATCTCATAATATGTCCTGAATAATTACAATTAAAATGTAATGAAATACAGTTCAATGAGATTATTTTGTATTTTAATTACTTTGTAACCCGATTAATCATCGAGTTACGTTGTAATTTAGGTATGCCCATCTCTGCTTATTGATAATGCACAATTACGCATAGGAATCGAAAGTCGGTCTTCCTTTTTCAGGCGATTATAAGGTAAACGACGTTTTCAAGATTGTGTGGAGACCATGAAATAAAATAATGAAAAATGGAGATACCACAATCCAAACTACTTCGGTACCAGAATCGTCTACACGTTCACGTTCTTAATGACAATGGCAGTTAAAAAAGCTGTTCAATTCGTGTTGATGTCGACATTTTTTGTGCCGAACTGTTTTTTATCGCTCGATTATCGAGACGTGCTTAGTTCGCGTAAAAAAGTAAATGGCAAAATACAGCCACCTTGCGAAATTGACTGCTCCAGACCTTGCGGGCAAAGTGCCCCTTCGTATAATCGTCCTTTAAGGGTACGGTACCACCGCGTACGACTAATTATATAAAATACTAATGATCAAGTACAATAATTTCGATGGCAGTACTGAGGATGGACAAATTGTATTATTCTATCCCCGTACATATATTCATTGTACACTGGATCGGAGTTTTGAAAAATAGTAACTGCTAATACACGATGTATAGTGATATATCGATATACTGATAGAAATTTCAGAGCTTAATAGATAACGTTATCGTGTCACGTGAATTACTTACCTAGTTTGTAAAGTGTGTCCACGCAGCGGCTGGCTCTGCGTTAGGGTGTCATTGTTCGATCTGAAATACAAGAAATATTAAGTCGTGAAGATTTATAATATGGAGATTTCGCAAATCAAGAAGTTACAGTAAATACTAATTGATCAATGCATCTAGCATGGTTGATATTTGATAGAACCTAATGCTCAATTGAAGAAATAAAATTAAATAACTAAATTGATGAAAAATGACGGGAATATTCGTTGATATTCAATTTACTCAAATAATCGATATATACAACCAAATACGGTTAAATCAGAACACTAATAATTCACTGTAGTGACTGTTAGGCTTGATAAAGGATCCTCCCAATTTTTCAACACCTGTAGGCCTTCATCAATTCTCATCAGGTCCACGACCAATATTTCCCTCATAATTTTCCCGTTTCGGTAAAAATTGCAAGGCAGCTAGAAAAAAAAAACTATACTTCACGAAATCTATGTTCCTTCACGGACCATCACCAGACACGTTACTCAAAATCTCTCCCGTCGACATGAAGAAAGACAAAGCAAAGAAAAAAGACAATCGAAGGAACGCGCTCTCTCAACTGAGGACTGCGGCTTAAACAGACATCAAAAGTGGAAATTTGACCGCTAACATGCAAGTTAAATTAGCGTACTTTTTTTCCGTACGAGCATTACATACAAAAAAAATAATTAAAAAAAAACAAGAATTAGCCCGCACCCAGCTTCGTTCCGTGGCACAACGTTCACGCGGGAGGAGCTTTAAAACGAAATTAGACGACAGAATGAGGAGCAAAGAGCTGGTGAAACCCCATTTGCAGAGGTTTCTCGTACCCCACGTACTTATGAATAAAGCGCGGAAGAGAAAAAAAAAATATGCGCAAAGGCGACCGGGTCCACAGAGCCAACACCCCGGAACGTGGAAGAGAGCGCGATCTCGAAGAAAAGGCTCTCGGCGCAGTGCAGGAAGGACTCGCGAGCCACAGTGGAACGTGTTCCTTAGATGAGGGTTGCAGAGAGTGAAAAACCGAGTGAGCCAAAGGAAAAAAAGAGTTGTAAAACAAAAAGCGGAAAAAAAAAGAAATCGCGCTTCACGATATACAGATATGTCTCTATACGTACGGTGCACCCACACCCACATACATATAAATGGGAGAAAAGATATTTCGAACCCATATCTATGTAGAGTTGATTCTCAGCACACCCGGCTATTTTTGGACAGTTCAAAAATGTTTTACAAACACATCGTTCATATCGAGAACAGGCTTCGAAATGACCTGAATGTCTATAGAGCAGGGAGGGGCATGTTGAGCAGTCGGGTAAGTTGGGCAATCGAAATATCTGGAAAACTAAGCACCGCACGCGGGTGCATTAAATGGCGGAACGAGAGGTATGGGGGAAGGGAACACATCCATCGTCCGCTGCCATGCGGCGCACTAGATGGTACTACGGGACGTTTCATTATTTTTGCACTGAAAAGTACAAACGTGATTGAATAATTTTCTTTCTGCCATTGTATGAGAAAAAAATATTTCAAAGTTCATTGCAATTAATGTTAATGTTTCAAAACCTAACTAATTAACAAGCAACTGCTGGTTTATTACTGCATTGTATCAAATCATGTTGCATACGTCTGATTTTTTTTATGGAATTCTTACTTTGCCCAACTTACTACATACTCATGCAATAAGGATAATGTCAATATGTGATAATGTGAAACAATAAGGATAACAGGAATTTTGTCTACAGACTTTTTTCTCGCAGATAAATTTCCTATTGACCAAAGTAGGTGTCATTTTTATACGGCAGGCTGTTAAGGAATTACAGGGCGATAATCCCAAACTTGCTCAACATGCCCCTACCTACCCTACATCTACAGTTACCTAAAGGCGACGTTGAAAACATTGGAATTTACATAATATGGGGACATTTGCCTACGATGAAGACTTCTTGAAGTCAGAGGTCTTTGAAATCACCTTCTCCTGTATATGAAAATATATATACATATACGTGGAGGTATGGGCATTAAGGCTCAAGAAAACAAGACAAAAGTTCGTGAGGCGAGACTCTATACAGCGAGGGAAACTCTCTGGTATGGCATTTTATTTATTCTCCCAAAAGAGCCCACATACGAGATACGTACATGTGTATATGTATAGTTCGAAAGAGAAGGAAGAGTGAGCGAGACATGAGCTGTTGGACGAGGAAAAGTACGAAGGTGGAAGCCGGCAGCAAGCTTAAAAGTTCTTCGCGATGTAATTAGCACGTCTTTACACAACGGGGTCGAAACAATGCCGTGTGGCGTATAATTAGTATGCGCGCGTTCCATGCAACCCTGACATCAGTATACGTCGAGGGGTTTGACGATGTTGGATTACGCGGCGGGCGCAATTCCAACGACACGTGCGTATCGTTGTACGAGTGCCCGGAACTGTGTGATATAAACTGCCGCGAGGAGAGACTCTTCCGCGACGACACCCCCGCGAGACCTGCGGTGGCAAATTCACCCTCTTCCCACTCGTGTGCGACCGTCTTCCACCGTATACCGACGCTCTTTATGCCTTCCTCCTCCTCACCGAACTTCCTCCCTTGACTCCCACAATTCTCGGCGCCCGACCTTTTCTTTCCCACCTACACACGCGGAGACGTTGAATTCACACGCGTTTTCACACCGGCTTGATATACAAGACACCCTGTTAAGCGACGGAGACGTGGGCGGGTGTGTGTGTGTGTGTGTGTGTGTGTGCGCGCGCGCGCGCGCGCGAAAATGCCTTTTTGGCCGGTTGACAAAACTCATATGCAACCCCTTGACTCGCGACTCTTGTATGTGCACTTTGACTTTTCTTTCGTGAATTTGACTCTGCGAATTGTGCGCCAACGTTAGCTGGGAATCTGGATTCTCCGCGAGTTCGTAGTATTTCTTTTTTTTTATCGTTTTAGAAATTTGTTGGGGAGTTGCCTCATTCTACCACATAGGTATTTGATAGGGACACCACATTTAGGGAGTCTATATTGGAATCCAAGTGAATTCCACGCTATTTTCCGATTGGCGTTGTTTGAGAATTTTTCATTCGACATTCTCAACTGGAATTTATTGGATGACCAAAAATAAAAATATTCTCTCGTTATCGCGTGCACAAATTTATTGAGAAGTCCCAAGATGCATTCACATCTCTATAAGGATTTTTTAGGGACACCGGCATATAGGGAGTCCTCATTGAGAACCAATTGCGTTCTGCACTCTTCCTCGATTAATGCTTTTTGAGAATTCTTGCCACGTTCGAATCGAAAATATGTGAAAAGTCACGAGAAACAATTCGGCGTGTCGAAACATAACACTGCAAATCCATGTATTTTATTTCTTAGACGTATGGCGTGTAATTTTAGGAATTAACACGTGTAAATGCCATACACAACTTAAAACAACACAATTATGTGTCTTACAAAAAGTTCAAACAATTTTTGAACCGCAATGAATTTTAACACGTTATTGCTTTCTTATTCAAAACATACAACAAGTGCAAATGCAGACGTTTACACGCGTGGATAGCAAATGTGGCTTAAATAATGCATTTATGTGTGTTACAATAATGTTAAGCACATTTTGTGCGTGCTTATAAACAGTGGATCCGCATTCAGTATATTAAAAAAAAACAATTCAATTTTAATGTACTTTATACTAACATATGTTAATTTTAAGATACTTAATACCTATTTAAATTAAATGAATTAAATGAATGACGACTAAAAAAACATTTGCGTTTTAAGATTTTTCTGCCTTTCACTCTCATTCCTTTTTCCTCTGTCTATTTTACGTATAAAACCCTTCGAAAATCTATCTGCTGTCTTATATATATATATATATATATATATATATATCGAATAGTTTTGACGTGAAAACTTGGCCGATTTGTGAGCGTTACATTTCGCTTCCGGATCCGATCCGATGGCCGACTGGAGCCCGATTTAAAAACCAGGATCCTAGTCCGAATCGAACTGTATCCATGACAATATTTCTGCATGGGTAGGTCCGAGGTCAGATTCAAACGTATTTGAATTCTTCAATTCCTTCAGGCTACAGATAATTCAGGACTTCGAAGAGAGGCTCATGTATGAAAGTAAACTGGAATTCCAACGACACCTCTTGATTATCCATTTTTCGTGGTACTATCCAATCAAAAGGATTCTATAATCGTGGCAGGCAACGCACCAGTCTTTCCTCATTAGCATTCTGCTCTTAAAGAGACCTCATAATATGAATTGACAAAATCTTGCTATACTCAAAAAACGCGATTTCCTGATTGCACCAATTTGATCCTAGAAGATCAGATTAAAAACATCTTTCTTCCACTTCTTCATTCCCGCAAGGCCAAAAGGTTACCTAGAACTTTGAATAGACGCTCTTGTATGAAAATAAACTGGAATTTCAACACCTCTTAATTATCAATTTTGCCTGTCACTATCCATTAAAAGGATTCTATAATCGTAGCAGGCAACGCACCAGTCTTGCCTCATTAGCATTCTCCTCTTAAAGAGACCTCATCGTATGAATTGACAAAATCTTGCTATACTCAAAAAACGCGATTTTCTGATTGCACCAATTTGATCCTAGACGATTAGATTAAAAACATCTTTCTTCGACTTCTTCATTCCCGCGAGGCCAAAAGGTAACCTAGAACTTTGAATAGACGCTCTTGTATGAAAATAATCTGGAATTTCAACGACACCTCTTAATTATCAATTTTGCCTGTCACTATCCATTATAAGGATTCTATAATCGTGGCAGGCAACGCACCAGTCTTGCCTCATTAACATTCTCCTCTTACAGAGACCTCATCGTATGAATTGACAAAATCTTGCTATACTCAAAAAACGCGATTTTCTGATTGCACCAATTTGGTCCTAGACGATTAGATTAAAAATATCTTTCTTCGACTTCTTTATTCCCGCGAGGCCAAAAGGTAACCTAGAACTTTGAATAGACGCTCTTGTATGAAAATAATCTGGAATTTCAACGACACCTCTTAATTATCAATTTTGCCTGTCACTATCCATTAAAAGGATTCTATAATCGTGGCAGGCAACGCACCAGTCTTGCCTCATTAACATTCTCCTCTTACAGAGACCTCATCGTATGAATTGACAAAATCTTGCTATACTCAAAAAACGCGATTTTCTGATTGCACCAATTTGGTCCTAGAAGATCAGATTAAAAACATCTTTCTTCGACTTCTTCATTCCCGCGAGGCAAAAAGGTAACCTAGAACGTTAAATAGACGCTCTTGTATGAAAATAATCTGGAATTTCAACGACACCTCTTAATTATCAATTTGGCCTGTCACCATCTATCAAAAGCATTCTATAATCGTGGCAGGAATCGTACTTGACTTTCCCCATGGTTCTATCTCTGAAGAGCTATCTCAGCAGTCTATGCATGCGTATAAGCGACAGAACATCCCTTCTATGCAGGGCCGCACTTTTGCGCAATATGCAACCCTCCATATCTGGCTGCGGGTACATATATGTACATGGATAACCAAGGAACAAGCCTGGCTGTGCCAACGAGTCCGTCGTGTGTCTCTATGATACCAGCAAAAGCTCTCATATTATTGCTGTATGATATCCTCTCTCGCTCGCTCCCTATTTCACTCTTTCTCTCTTTTTGCGTCTCTCACTGTCTCACACTCGTTACCACCGGATTGCAATTGCCGTGCGATCATCAGCACACGCGTTCACTCGTCGTTTGTACACGGTTGGGACGAGCGCATCGTTATAAGGGGGTCACGTAGGAACTTACTGCACGTACTATTCCCACACTCTGCGCAGTACTAATCTCGTACAAACACCTACACACACTCAAGTATTTGCCAACTGTCAGTGTGCGGGTGTATCAATGTTGTAAGTGTCCCGATGTAATCCAAACAAAGGGAAAGTAACGCGCGTTTAGCCCACTTTCGAAACACCCTTGACGTGACCATACCCAGGACTTCCGTAATTTCATGTAATCTTTCTCGCACCACCGAATTTACTATGCTGATACGCCTCGAACTAGTGAACAAGGGTGTAACGAGAGTCAATAGTGCAAGGGATGTTTCTTCCGTTTCACCAGGAAGTCCCAAACTTCGCAGGTGGGTAAATGAGTAAAAATTGGATTCTTGGCGATTGCAAGGGCAAAAGGTAAATTCAATTTTTCTACTGCATCATTGTCGCGCACACTAAAGTGTGGCAAAGATCCTTTGACGATACGAAGTTCATTTATAATTCGGAATGCGACGTATTCGGAAAATATGTGTGCGCTTAGATTCGTTCTATTTTAATACAGCGTTTAAGGCCTTACTTAGGCGACTTTGGGATTTTCCAAAAATCGATTTTTTTTTTGTAAAAAACATACCTTAGTACCTATAAAATTATATTCCAAAAGATTATGGATGTGAAAAATCTCTAAGTACTCGATTTTCGAATTCTAGCGCAACCCCGGTTGATTCATGCCGTGACTTTCTACTAACTTTAAACGCGTTTATCTCAAAATAACATTTTTCAAGTCGGCCGGACTCATAACTCAAACAAATTTTAACCGATTCACTTGAAATTTTAACTATATATTTAGAATCACATTTTCTGAAGCACTACGTAGAATTTTTAAAATTATATTGCATAGTTCCTTTTTTATAAATAATTTTCTGACGATTTTCTCATGGCATTTTATACTTTTTGTTTGAGAAATGCACCATTTTGACAAAAAAACAATATATCGAAAAAATTCTACGTACTTCTATAGCAATTCTTATATATAATCGAAAACTTTAGTGGCTCATCATAACTCAAAAATCATAGGAGCTGTTGGTCCGGCCGTTGACCTTCCAGAAATAAAGGCGTCATCGGAAAAATGCTGCACAGTCGTGATTTTGACATGTATCGCTGTGAAAAAAAATAATTTTGTATACGCAATTACGTGTATAATAAAACTCCTATTTTGTAATTCCGATTTATTTTATGGTTTCGCTGAAAAAAATCACAAAATATGCCTTTTTTGGCCTCTGGAGTGGCCTAAGGCCTAAAGTGTT
Source organism: Ophion ventricosus (assembly GCA_963932345.1). NCBI lineage: Eukaryota > Metazoa > Arthropoda > Insecta > Hymenoptera > Ichneumonidae > Ophion > Ophion ventricosus. The sequence continues at coordinate 16,129,408 of OZ010715.1, read as the reverse complement.
TTGTACTTACATAATTGAGCAGGCTGGGTGGTTATTAGAAAATCTCAATTTTGAGGGTTTCTAATAGCTGTCCCAATTGTTGGGCTAGATTAGGTTTGGTAACAATATGAGTAAGAACATTCGATCGACTTTGCGTCGATTCAAATTAGTGGATCCTTGTTGGATCACCCGTTTCTTGAAGTGCACAAGTGAGTTTGTTTGGGTTCATAATAATGAGGAAATACTGTTGGTATTTCGATATCAACAATGCTCGAAGGTAACATTTGTCAATGAATATATTACGGAGAAAAAGCAATCACGAATAACATCTACTACCCGGCCGTAAAATTTTCAGGGTATACCTAATACAATTCGGGGCCTTCAATGGATTATTTGTGGATTCCATAGTAGGGTTTTTCGTAAAAGAGCCGGACCGGGCCCCTATTAGGAAATTGTAGGGTAGGTAGGTTGACTAAAACTATGGACTAAGTACGGAGACCAAGTAAAGGCCTTTCAGGGGTGTAGTTGTAGATTTCCTAGTAGCGATTTCCTCAATACTACTAGACGTTGCTATTATAGGAGCAAATCAGTATAAATTTCTTGACTGAAGAATTTGTGGCATCATAATTATCGAGATCGATTAAATATAATAATTAAACTATGCGCTCAGTAGACTAGCTGTGATGCCTTGAACCAACACGCATGCAGTGCGTTTATTGCAACAACGCGGGATCAAACGTGTCAAAATATGCGACAGAATTGTAGGCCTCAAATGTATTGAAATAACAGATTTATTTTTTTCACAGTGCACACACACGCACTTATGTATATGGCTGCAATAATTTTTATGACGCACCGTTGAGGCAATTTTAAAGGCCCTGGTTATTTTGCCTTCAATAGCCCTCGGTAGCAAAGTGTGACCGGCCCTGTTAGCCCGTGTGAGGCTTCCAGACTAGGGCTTTAATAAAGTTCGGGGAAAACTAAGATGAGCCCGATCCAAGCCAGAACTCAATTTCCGCACGATAAGCTTCTCCATGTCAAAAAGTATTCAAAGCCCCAAACTAAACTGAAGGCGTCGAGTAATTACCTCCACTGATATGTGCACAATAAAGAACACAATTTAAAAAAATGTGGTGAAGAGTTTAACATCGTTGGATTGCATGGAAAACTTATTTTCTAAATCGCCCAAGTTTTCGTCCACGGATTTGAGCTAAAAAATAGTCCAGTCAGTTTTTTTAGCGATCCGTATCATAGATCCACCGCCCAGAAGCGAAAAAAGCATCCGTTTAATTATCAAAACCAAGCGACCAATAAAAATGAAAAGTATCTCTGTTGAATTCCAATATCACAAGATGCAACACCATAAAAAGATTCGACCGCCAGAAGCCTCATTTGCAGGTCTTCCGTTTTCGATTTCGAAGTGCGAGTTTCGGAAGATATGGTCGTACCATTTGAGGCTTCTTCCATGGGAAACGATTGACTGTGAGACGCAGGAAGTTTCCCGCACCGTGAAATTCCCTTCTCCCTATCAGACGTGTATATCTATACCTATATTCATATCGACTACGAGTAATAAAAACCGGCTGAACCCTGGCCCCTTGTCCGTGTCGAATCCCATTCGCTGTTTCTTTGTTCCCCGTACTAGCCAATACACGCGCGTACATCAGACACAAAGCTATCGTGTTTCCCCCCTCGAGGGGAGCGACTAATTTCCCTGTCGTTAATCGGTCATAGAGATTCCGGTGACTAGGTCGAATCAACATCTTATGTAGATTGGTGAATCAAAGCTCAGTGTATACTGAAAATAATACTTATGGGCGATAGGCTGACGCAAGGGTGAAAACCCCGTACAAGTGGAGAGGTAGCTTGTCAGAAAAAAAAATAGAAACTTCAAATTCGAGTGACGAGCTCTCTCGACATTCTCTCGGGATGACGATCTGGGTCAATGCCGAGATTTGAGGTCACACTCGTTCTTTCCTTCTCTCTCTCTCTCTCTCTCTCTCTCTCTCTCTCTCTCTCTCTTTGTCTGTATGTTTTTCATCCCTATTTAATACTCCGGGGGCCGAGAGAAAGGGGATCGAACGAATATTGAAATTGCGGGCGCAACGAACTCGCCC
>OZ010715.1:16093360-16127112 GCA_963932345.1 Ophion ventricosus | reverse complement strand
TGTATTTTTATTTTTATGACCGCGAGTACGAAGGCTGCGGTACACCACTGGCAAATTCTTCTCACACCGGCGCCGCTATATAGGTGTTCTTGGCCCGATTGACAGATTTGCTTCGCACTTTTCTTGCGATCTGGGCAACTGATCTAAATCGGTAATGAGGGATAAGCCGACATACACTACCGGCGAAAAGTTTTCGGACAAAAATTCAAATAAGTTCCGGAACGATTTTTTATGCCATTTCGCCGATAGTTGACATAAATAAATTTAATAAACGGTTTTTTCGGAGGAATGCACCTTCATTCCGTTTTTTTTTGAAAATTTTTTACTGTTTTTTTACGACTAGTACCCTTTTTCGAAAACGACCATTTTTCGCTTTTTTTTGTTCCTTTTCTGGTGCACCCCGTTTAGTGACAACATTTTTTTTGTGCATTCCTTTGACCGGAATCATAAAGGGGGAAGCTCAAGCTTCAATTTTATTTTTTTAAAGCTTCGTACGATTTTTTTTCTAATGATATTTTGATTTTTTTTAAGTGACAATTTGAAAAATAACGTGTAACGCGAAAACGACAAGGGTTTAAAGAAAACCTCAAGATAGTAAAAAGTTGAATCAGTTTTCGTTGAGTTCACGAGAATTTTTTCAATTTTTTTTTCGAAATTTTTTTTTTCACCTATTTTCGGTAAAAATAAGATGATTTAATTACCGTAACTCGAGAACTAAGGGGTTTGTGATAAAATTTCAAGAGAGGACATTTTTTTATTTTTCTATTTTCAACGCAAATTAATTTTTTCAAAATTTTTTTCGACATCTTTTTCTCGAGTTACGGTAATTAAATCATCTGATTTTTTTACCGAAAATAGGTAAAAAAAAGAATTTCGAAAAAAAAATCTAAAAATTTTTTCGCGAACGCAACGAAAACCGATTCAACTTTTTACTATCTTGAGGTTTTCCTTGAATCCTTGTCGTTTTCGCGTTACACGTTGTTTTCAAATTGGCTCCTTTTTCAAAAAAATCTAAATATCTTCCGAAAAAAAATCGTACGAAGCTTTAAAAAAAAACAAAATTGAAGCCTGAGCTTCCCCCTTCATGATTCCGGTCAAAGAAATGCATTAAAAATTTTTAATCTGTAAACGGGGTCCACCAGAAAAGGAACAAAAAAGGCGAAAAATGGTCGTTTTCGAAAAAGGGTACTAGTCTTAAAAAAAATAGTTAAAACTTTAAAAAAACGGAATGAAGGTGAATTCCTCCCCTTCAAAATGCCGTTTATTAAATTCTTTTATGTCAACTATGGGCGAAATGTCATAAAAAATCGTTCCGGAACTTTTTTGAATTTTTGTCCCGAAACTTTTCGCCGGTAGTGTATATATTATATATTTTATTGTACGTCAACTTTGTACACGTTCAATAGATCGTTCGATACCTTGATAGATTCTCAATCGATACGTGGTAGACTGGAATGATGTGCCGTTTGTCGAGAATTGTAATAAAATTTTGTCATAAAGTAAATAATTTAGTTTAGAAGGTACATTCAAGTTTGTTGGAAAATAAATAATTGAATGTTATTTCGCAACGAGTCTTTTTTGCATGAGCGATTCTTATAACGTTATAAATAAAATATAATTTGTTTATAATGATAATGCTGTTGCAACAGTAGCACAGTATTACTATTCACCAATAAAATAATTGTATGCTAATAATAGCGATAACAATAATTTCTGTGATCATTGAAAAGTAAAAATAATAATTGATTTTTTTTTATTTTTTTATTGAATAACAATATTCATTGAAATAGAATAATAATAATTGTTATAAGGTTAGTGTGAGAATGTGTCATTACCATAAGAGTGCTTCGGTTTTCACGACCGTTTGGTGCTGTTGATCACATAACAGGAAACCACGGATTTTTTAATTGACGTCAATTGTGACATTTTTACAATAATTATTTTTTCTATTAATAATAAGGTTATTTTCGCTATTTTTTATAATGATAATGCCGGATTTCTATTTCCTTCCTTTTTTCCCTATTCTTCATTACAACAATAGTATTAGGTGTAGTAAAAAGAAATCCATTATTTTTGCAAAAGATGTCTTTAGTAATCTGTATCTCGCGTTGTATAAGTGCGATCGGATTACGCTAGACGGCGTTAGAAAGATAAGATTTCGTACTAAAATAAACATCTCAGACAGTTTTGTGATTGCTTGACTCAATATTGTTTGAGCGCGCGTCAAAGATGGCCACCAGCAAAGTGAACATACGCTATATTTTACAGTTTTTCTTCGATAAAGGCGAAAACGCAAGCCAGGCGGCTGAAAATGTGAATAGTGTTTATGGTCCTGATACTGTAATAGCCAATCACGCGCAATTTTGGTTTCGTCGATTCCGTTCCGGTAATTTTGATGTCAAAGATGCGCCACGCTCTGGAAAGCCAATTGTCGAAAATGTCGATAAAATAATGGAAATCGTCGAGTCCGACCATCATGTAAGCACTGTTTCGATTACCCAGGAGCTAAACATTGCACAAAAAACCGTTTGGAACCACTTGAATAAGGCTGGATACAAAAAGAAGCTCGATGTATGGGTGCCATACGAGTTAACGCAAAAAAACCTCATGGACCGAATTTCCATCTGCGAATCGCCGCTGAATCGCAACAAAATCGACCCATTTCTGAAACGGATGGTGACCGGTGATGAAAAGTGGGTCACTTACGACAACGTCAAGCAAAAACGGTCGTGGTCGAATCGCGGTGAGCCGGCGCATACGGTGGCCAAGCCAGGATTGACGGTCAGGAAGATTTTACTGTATGTTTGGTGGGATTGGCAGGGAATCATCTACTATGAGCTGCTCCCCTACGGCCAAACTCTTAATTCGGACCTGTACTGTCAACAATTGGACCGTCTGAAGGAAGCAATCGCCCAGAAGCGGCCAGCTTTGGCGAATAGGAGAGGAATTGTGTTCCATCAGGACAACGCCAGGCCACACACATCGATATTGACTCGCCAGAAGCTCCGGGAGCTTGGTTGAGAGGTTCTTATGCATCCACCTTATAGTCCGAATCTGGCACCAAGTGATTACCACCTGTTCCTGTCTATGGCGAAAGATTCTGCTGGTGAAAAATTCGCCTCAAGAGAAGCTTGTGAAAATCGACTGTCCCAGTTTTTTGGCAATAGGGACGAGGGTTTCTATGAGAAAGGCATAATGAAATTACCTTCAAAATGGCAACAATTTATCGATCAAAACGGTGCATATTAGACCTAAACCGGGTCATTCTAACTATGCTAAATAAAGCCTTTAATTTCATGCAAAAATAATGGATTTCTTTTTATTACACCTTATGCTTAATTTTTAATGACTTTTTGGTGTTGTTGATGGCAAAAAAGGAAGTCACCGATTTTTAATTGACGAAAATTATGATATTCTATAAAAGCCAATTTTTTTCATAGTAATAATGCTTTTTTCAAATCTTTCACTACAATAATAGAGCTTCGGTTTCTACGACTGTTTGTTACTGTTGATGACATAGAAGGAACCAACCGATTTTTTGACTGGCAATTGTGACATTTTACCCTATAATGTAAAATTATACTGTAAAATGAAATTAACAGTATAATGACAATTTTACCAACGATAATTCAAATATAATAATTGAAAAATTGTATACCGATGATTTTTACAAATTTTGAATCATAGTAATGGTGCTTCGCTGTGACGATGATTCTCTTCCTCTTGTAATCACCTTCATGATTGTCGCGAATCATCGAATTTACGAAACGTTACCCAAATTCTGAGAGGCGGCGTGAGAGCGGGCTGAGAAGATAGGGGAATACGTGAAGCCTGTGCGGGATGAAGAGCCACCTTTCTAGCAGCATGCGAAGTTTGGGAGGGGGCAAGGGGTAGGAGAGAGAGAGAGAGAGAGAGAGAGAGAGAGAGAGAGAGAGAAAGACAGAGAGTAGATTTACCCTCAAGCAATGCAAAACAGGGACGAAAGATATAAGTATAGACGATAGATGATCGCAGTAGTGGGGTGACGTTGGTGGTGTTGGTACCGATGAATTCGTGCTGGTGAGGAAGGCGAGAGTGCGACAGACGATCCGTACTCCGGCGAGTCTGTGTTAGTGTTTGAGACGAGTGTGTTGGTACAGCAAAGAAAAATCATCTTGAGCACGTGGTGGTCAAGTATACGTGTTTGCTAAGGGGTTGTCGGGTATGTGTGTTGGTGGCAAAGGGTTTACCGGACAGTGGCGAGCTCTTGCTTAGGCGGCCGATATGAGAACTAAGAGCCGCGGGAGAAAGAGAAGGGAGCAAACCCAAACCCCCATACGTTTCTCCGTAGAAACCCCCTTTTTCCATCCCCCGAACATCCCACCCCGGCACCACTCGAACTTCTCCTTCATCCGAACCTTCTATATGCAAAACCCCTTTTGCTACTCTAATTCTATACGAAGCTCACGGCTTTCGGGAGATCGTGGAAAAACGAGTGATTAAGAGTTAAAGTTCTTCTCTTGATTTTTAACCGGACAGGGGCAATTAATCGAAGGACTGCCTGAAGAACGTTTGATCGAATGAGAAATTATGATAGTATTCATCAAAATTCAATTCAGCGCTTGAGTATAATTACCACTCGAGAAATAATTAAACCTCCTTTAATCGAAATATAATTCTAAATGGATTAGTCGATGATCAGTTTTTTGAATGCAGTCTGCGATTTGATCGAACAGTGTCATCAACATCCGATGCCATTTTTATTTACAGCTGTATCGTAATTTTTTTTATGCGAGAGCTCGAAACGGCCTTGATGGCTTCAACGAATTATTAAGCATACGAAAAAAAAAAATTCTTGACTAAAGTGTCTGAAAATATGTTTCAGTGATTAGGAAAGAAAAAAGAGGGACAGAGAGGGTGTGAGAGGGATGGATAGATAAAGAGAGCAAAGGAGAAGAAGTAATGACTTATGAACCTGTCATCTCCTCGATTGGCTTGACCATACAGGGGTGAATCCTCCAAACCACGTTACAGCCTCTCCTCTCCAGCCCTCTCTCTCTCTCTCTCTCTCTCTCTCTTTCTCTCGTTCGTGTCATAGTCCTCACGCCCAACCTCTCGCCCCATCAATTCCTCCTGCCTATACCCGTTCGTTCACTCACCCCAAGGCTCGCTTACCCAATCACTCTTCCCCCGCACACCCCTTTTTCACGTACATTTCCCTCGTTCGCCCCAGCCGGAGAGAGAGAGAGAGAGAGAGAGAGAGAGAGAGAGAGAGAGAGGGAGAGAGAGTGAGAGAGAGAGAGAGAAGCGGTAGCCGAGAGAGCAGCGGCTCCGCGCGAAGCTCTCGATCAACCGTCGGTATTTTTATCCCCGCGCACTTTTTAGGGTCACTTGTTGCTTTTTAATCCGGCCGCAGTCGCGGTTGGAAAGATTGCTGATGCCTCTCCGGCGCCCCAACGGTGTATATTCGAGAGGCAGTAAAAGACATCTGATATCTCTGCTCTCGTCCGTGTATATCGATCTTTCTCCTATTTCTTTTTTTTTCCTTTGCGTATGCCGCTTCTAAATTGAATTCTACTATATTTCCTCGCTTATTTCACTTATCCTTTATGATTATTAGAAATACTTCACGAAATTATGTGACTGTCATTTTTTAAATTTTGTAGCGGATGATTGAATTGATGAGTTTTCTGGCCACTGAACGTGGCTGACGACTCAGCCACGTTATTTCAATGATTAATATAAACTCTTGAATTCACACGCTTTTCAAAGCTAAGAATCAACGAAAATTTTCTTTAATTGAAACAAGGGTGTCTGAATCACATAACATTTTTGGTTGGTCCTCAGCCCGTTAGATTCTCGTTTGTTACTAAATGAAACTATTTGTTTACCTTAAATGTATGTGCCAATTAATTTAGTAATTAATTGACACATACATTGAAAGTAAACAAATAGTTTCATTGAGTAACAACCGAGAATCTAACGGGCTTAGGACCAACCAAAGAGGGCTCCTAGAAAAATCTTATATTTTACTTGAATGAAATCTTATGTTAAGGTTGACAGACTTTTTCATTTGCGATGAAATTATATATTTCATTTGGACGGAATTTTTAATATAATCGAAAAAAGATACTGTTTCTAATAGAAAAAATTATTTTTCACTCTAATTCCTTTATTCATTCTTACTCTCATTTATTCTTTTAAGGAGGGGGGGGAGGGGGGCCTTTACATTGTACACAAAATCGATTTTTTTCACATATTTCGAAAGTATAATATATTGAGAGTATACTGGAAAATCGAAAAATGAAATATTTACGAAGTTATAGCACATAGTCGAGAGCGCGCTGGGACCACATGCTATGAACTAGGGAACCTTTAAACGCGATTATCTCGAAACTGCATTTTCAAAAACTGTTCATGTTATAACTCAAAAAGTTATAACACGAACAGATATAACTTTATATTATTATAACTCAAAAAGTTCTCACTATAATATTATCGGAAGGATATACCTAAAGTTTTAAGGTTATCGCGTAAATAAATTACTTTTTTGAGGTAAAAATTGTCGAGACAATGGTAAAAAATATGAAAATTTGATTAAAAAACCTACATAATTTTTAATTTTATACTTTTTTATATTTTTATAGCTATATCCTTCCCCTACACATCTCAATAATCGAAAAATATTTTCGATTTCTGTTTCAGATCAATAAAAAAAATCAGACAAATATAGCACTTTTCAATATCACGCAAAAGATGCCTAAAGGAATACCTTATAATGCCGTCATTTTGTTCTGTTTAAAAAAAAATTGAACACTTGAAAGTTGTAATAAGATAATGTTAAAATTTTAAACGATGCGATTATTTTATAACCTTTAAAAGAATTCCTGAAAAAATGACTCATTTTCGAGCGTCTAAAGGGTTTTCCCCCTTAACCTTATTCATTTATCGTGGATCGTGGCAATAGAAAATAACGGATCCAAAATGGCGAATGAAGTTTTATTTATGTAATTGGATTTTAAAAAAATATTGTGAAGATTAGCTTTTGCGATTATCATAATACGATTACTGTATAACGCCATGTTTCCGATTGGAATTGAATACACAGAGCGATTTTATTTCGACTATTAAAAATGTAGTTAATTGTTATAAATAATTTGGTAGATACGTATAAATACGCTACTAGAACTTTTATTTAACTCGCATAAATAATTTTTTCGAAATTAACACTCAATTAAAAAATGAAATGCTATGTTCAACATGACTGATATGCTTCAAATATAACCATTTATGTGAGTCCAGTGAATATTTACATGGAAGTGATTAAAAATATAGTTATTTTCATCAAATATACATCATATATATCGCCGTGAGTTGATTTAAACGAATTATTTATCTTGTAGTTCTATTTAAGTGGAAAGGTACAATATTTTATTCCATCTGCTATCGTTCGATTGTTCATGTAATTATTTCTGAAACTTTTCGTTCATTAAGTTAATATTAAAAAAATACGATTTTGTTCATCCGCTAATGAAATAAATATTTTGAAAATAATATTGATTCTTCTCTTACGTTTAGTCGTGCTTTTTTATTTTAATTCTCTGCAGTTAAATAATTACGATATTATTTACATAACGACTCAAATAATGTTTTCAGAATAATGTCTGGACGCGAATATATTGGGTGAAGTAAAAAGTTCTGAGCGTTTTCCGCTAGATGCCTTTAGTGAGCCATACCTCACGATGTATACATCGCATCGGGTCATACTGTACGGCGATTTAAAGGTGACATTACGTTTCAAAAAAAGTTCTTTGACAGTTTTGTGTTTGGTGAAGCCAGTTATGTGTTACAGCGTTCCAAAATGGAGGTAAAAAAAGAGCAAATTCGATACATTGTTCAGTACCACTACGACCAAGGTGAAAAGGCGGAGCAGGCGGCCAAAAAAATTTGTGCTGTTTATGAACCAAATACAGTATCAAATACAACAGCAAAGCGGTGGTTCCAACGATTCCGTTTTGGTAATATGGACGTCGAAGATGAGGCACGCTCGGGTAGGCCAATCGTCGAAAATGTCGATAAAATCATGGAAAACGTCGAGTCGGGACAGCATGTGAGCACTTATTCCATTGCCCAGGAACTGAAGATTAGCCAGAAAACCATTTGGAACCATTTGCATAAGGCTAGTCTCGAGAAGAAGCTCGATGTATGGGTGCCACACGAATTGACGCAAAAGAACCTTTTGGACCGAATTGATGCCGGCGATTCTTTGCTGAAACGTAACGAAAACGACCTATTTTTGAAGCGGATGGTGACTGGCGATGAAAAATGGGTCACATACAAGAACAACAGCCGAAAAAGATCGTGGTCCAATCGCGGTGAGCCGGCCCAAACGATCGCCAAGCCCGGATTAACGACCAAGAAGGTTTTGCTGTGTGTTTGGTGGGATTGGAAGGGAATCATCCACTATGAGCTGCTCCCACCGGGCCAAACACTCAATTCGGACCTCTACTATCAACAACTGACCAGATTGAAGCAGGCGGTCGACCAGAAGCGGCCAGAATTAGCCAATAGGAAGGGTTCCATCAAGACAACGCCAGGCCGCACAAATCTTTAACGACGCGCCAGAAGCTCCGAGAGCTTGGATGGGAGGTTCTATCGCACCCGCCGTATAGTCCAGACCTGGCACCAAGCGATTATCACCTTTTCAAGCATTTGCAAAATTTTCTTGATGGTACAAAACTGGCCTCAAGAGAGGCTTGTGAAAATGAGCTGGTCAAGTTTTTTACCAATAGGGACGAGGACTTCTTCAATCGCGGAATTATAAAATTGCTTTCAAAATGGACAAAAGTTATCGAACAAAACGGCGCATATTTGATCTAAATCGGATAATCCTAACTATGTTAATTTCATCGTCGAAATAAAGCGAAAAAACGCTCAGAACTTTTTACTTCATCTAATATAATACATGTCTTGCCTGAACACACTGTCACATCAATATAAATATTAATGTTACTCACATATTGATTATTATTATTAATAGTCATATTTGTCATTCCGTTCCAGTCATCAAATGTCAAAGGACGTGAGTTACGCCGACACATGAAAAATCGTATGATCTTGTCCACTCTTTGAATAAAGAAGGATTGGATTGTCCTTATTGACTTTTTTCGTTTTTTTTTTTTATCAACGATGACCTAGTATGACTTTTGCAAACCTCTTTTAGTAGCGAAAATTGCTTTCCTGTAATTTCAAATGGGATTGAAAATATTCAATTCAAATTGACCCTGTTGTAAAGGGTTTTTATCACAGCAGGTGACAACTTCAGGCAAGATATGAAGTCATCAATTTGGCATGTGGTGCATTGTCCATCTGTGACGCCGAAATCTCGTGATAGCGTCGATGAAAATCAGTAAAATGCATTCCTTCTCCGACAAACTGTCATGGCTCATACGACTCATCAATACTTCGAACATTTCCTTTTTTTTTTGTTACTCACTTCCCTTTCAAATGTAGGTTGTCAATGATTGCCGGCCCATCCCTCGCTAGGGGAATCGATCGCCTCACCCTGGGGGATCGATTCAAATGTCCAGCATTTTCCCCGGACGAAAAAATCAACAAATCTCCTACCCGTAAATGGGCTAAAACTCTTGCCAAACACTGTGCTCAACTGCTCAAAATTTAACGCGGTTCCATTAACTTCACATGATATTCGTGCAGTTGCAAATCGTTTTGCTTTGCCAATATCCATTATTGATCACAATCACGATACTTCAACAGCTGGCGGGTCGTTCAAAAATTTTCCATACACCCTGAGAACAAACTAAGTAATACGGCATCAAATATTAATCATGAAGATTTCTGCAACACTCTCATACACCCTTGACCTAAACGCGTCCGTAGACGCAAGAAAAAGTGACTGAATCTTTTGCCGAGCGATCAAGCTTCACCATAAATTGGTCGAATCGCTCCACGATGTTAAAAAAAGTGATCCATTCAAGCAGCTTCGTTCGAATGCATCATTTGGTGGATCGTCGTGATCATTTGTATTTACGAGCACTGGCAGCAACAAGGTGTGCATACACTTATGAACGCGCGTACATGCGCTATCGAGCATGTTTGTTTTGCTCCCGATACTCGATCAGCGGTCAAGCATTTTTATTCCCAGATTTTAAGGTCACTTGTTGCTTGTTTAGTTATGTGTCAGAAAGTGTGGGTCGGGCGGGATGCGGAGAGGTCGGGAAGAGGAGGGAAATGCACGCTTCCCTCGTACCACTGTTATCACGGATACTCATGAAGCCTCGCAGACGCACATCCACACTCGTTTTACATTCGCACACATGTACATAAAAATGAACGTATGGGCCGTGTGTTAGCGTGTGCAGAGCGTGTCTCTTTTGTAGTGACTTCACCAACACAGCCGTGAATGTAGCGTGAACGGACGTGAAGCGCGTTGTGTTTGCCATGGGCCGATAGGTGGACGCCCTGTCGATTTCATTCCAACCTTCTCTGCCCTCCTGTTGGCCCTCCCCCTGCGTCCTGCACCTCTACCGACCTTCTAACCGAACCAGTCGAGTCACGGCCATCCTCGTTTGAATCGGTCTACCCGCTATTTTTTCTCCCTCGTTTTTCCTTTGTTCCTTTTTTTCCTCTGTACATTCTCTTTTTTTCTCTGCGGGACGGTCGTAGCTTTTCGCGTTGCGGCTTTTTTTTGCGCGAGCTTTCGCTGCTGCTGCGTATATCGTTCTCTTTTGCTCTCTTTCCTTCTCCCTCGATCTCTCTTCGTCTCTCCAATGTCGGGACAACTCGTGTCTACAGTGAGTGCGCTTTCCAAAATAGCTATGTCAGTTTAATTTATATAGTATACTAGTCACATCAGCCACGGTGAACTATTATTGTTTATCACAATGCATAGGCTCGGCTTCGTCAATATCGAACGATGCACCTTTTTCACGTAATATATAGATGTACATGACGGTACATATGTCGGGTCTGTAAATGTTCCACGATAGTCCAAATTGCCGTACAAAGAGGGCATGACGACTTTCATGCATTCAATTTTTTTTTGTTCATTGGGAATCTTACGCAAGGCTCAGCGGAGATGGCGCCACGTAAACACAACGTAGGTGAGCGCGGGGCTGAAAGTGCCGAATTTAAGTAATTGCTCAAAATAACTATTTAAATGAAATCCTGGATTTTCAATTTGTAGACCAACTAGTGTCAAATTTGATGTAGATTTTGAATGTGTATTTGTAATTTTCAATTTTACAATAATTTATGACTGAGACTCAAGTTAGTGGAACGAGGCTACGAGGCACAATTGATCCCGCAGTGAGTTGTGACGATCAAGGGGTCAGTTGTGCCGTTCGGAAGGTGGAAAGTCTAAATGAACATAAATAAAATTTGGGAAATAATAAATAATAAATAAATAATAGATAAATAAATAAATGAATAAATAATGAATAATTAAAAAATAATATACAAAAAACGAAATAAAAAAATAATTAAAATATTGTAATTTCTACGACAATGTTTTTATTACTCAAATAATATTCACTAACCCCAATGGGGTCTTCTTAAAATCAACCCTTTAGAAACAATTAGTTTCCACTCGCGGCTTCGCCTGCGTAGAATTTGGCCCATAGAAACTCCATTAGAAGTAGCACCCCGCATTAGGCGTTCAAAAAAATCCTAAATTATGCGTTTTATTATTTCTTTTGAAGAATATTTATACCGAGTTTCAAGTTGATACACGCAAGGAATATAATTTTCCCTACAAACTTTTGCACCCTATTTCACCACCTCAAGAATTGATTTTCGAAAAATCCTTTCTTAGTGTACTTCTACACCTTCTAAGGAACATATTTACCAAGTTTCAAGTTGATCCACGCAAGGAGTGTAATTTTCCGTACAAACTTTTACACCCCAATTCACCCCCTTGAGAGTGGATTTTCGAAAAGTCCTTTCTCAATGCACTTCTACACCTTCTAAGGAATATATGTTCCAAGTTTCAAGTTCATACACGCAAGGAATACAATTTTCCATACAAACTTTCACCCCCTCCCCCCATTTCACCTCCTTAATCTCTACACCCTATACTTTTTGAATATTTTGTAATAATAGCTACAAATAACTAACAAACAAAAAATTAGGCTATATCAATGCGTCACTTGTTACGGGGGTTGTGCCGTGGCTAGTTGTGCCACGGCACAACCCCCGTTACAAGTACACACACTTTATATCAAATGAAAAAAATATTAATTCAACAGAACTCCGGTTTCAATATAACTTTCGATTTTTATATAATTAACTATCGTTTTAACGAAAAACTGGCATTCATAATTTTGAAAACATAGCCAATAGGCTAAAAAGTATAAACATGAAAATACTTACTCACGTGTTGCGAGAGCGCTCGATTACACAATACCGCAGCGCTCGCGATCGAAACCGCAACTAAACTAAACAAAAATGGCTGCCGCCGATTTACGAGTGTAAGTCGTTTGGCGATACAACATAAAACTGCAGTATCTATTTTCATCTTTGAGATATTCCCATCGGCACAACCGACCCCCGGCACTTTCAGCCCCGCGCTTCCCTAAACAAAAGAAGCTGTCAACGCGCGCGGTAGATTTTCGCCATGTCTACCATGTGCTAAAATTATACGAATGGACAATAATTATGGGTATTTGACTATACCGAAATTGAAAAATCGATCTTCTTCAGGCATACCTGTTTTTGTTAACTTTAATTGTTGTCTTTCTTTTTCACTTTCTACTCTTTTACTTCGCTGTTCATCCTTGAACGTTTTTTTTTTGCTCCAAACAAACAGGGAAGCCCCTCTTTTAAATATTTTCCTGCTCAGTTTCATCCCTGTAAAGAATGAAAATTAGGTAGGTAAGTATTATGTAATAAAATGATACCAGAATGTTAAAAATGCAAATATTTCGCATAGAGATTTGCACGTTATGATAATTAACTACTTTACAATATACTTTTAGAAGTAAACAGCGTAAAAAATATTATGTTAACACACTGACCTGTAACAAATCCTTCATTTCTAGAGTCTTCAGCGCTAAAATGATCAGAGCATAACCTTGAATGTTTTGTGGCTGTAAAGTGATTGTGACGTACAGCAATTTCCTTTGATGCATTCTTCATAATTTATTCACGGCAAATGGATTATTTAAAGAAAATTCAACAGTAGTCGTAGAAACACGGGCAAAACCAAAGAGAGTCTTACTAAACGTCATGTTCTGTTTACGTTATGATAGAATATTCCCTCTAGCGGGAAAAAATGACAGTAAACTTCCCTATTACTCGGCTTTACGACTCTGTCGAATCTCTTGATAAACCAGGTGAGGTAACAATTATTAGCAGTAGAAATGTTTTAAAACCGAGCAGACTTAGGAGAAAGCTTTTCCGAGAAAAGTTGCATATTTCGAAGGAGGTTGTCGAGTGGTGGCTACGCGGTTTATCAAGGTGGAGGCGCTTCAGAGTTTTCAAGGTCACCTCCATTTTCTTAAACGGGACTACTATTTTGCTTTCAGTATTTCATTAAGGGACTAATTGTAAGAATAATTTCACACACCAAATTTCAAGATGATGCATCGAGATTTAGTATATTTTTTTTATTTTCCTGAGTTCCAATGTATACATGGGTGGGTTTTTGCGTATTACCCTTCCCTATCACTCCCTATCTACACTCTGCTAATCTAATCTAACTTCCGTTGCGTCCACAGCCGTCTTGAGCAACACTATACCGCATTTGTCGAGGTTACGGGGAAATTGTGGAAAACCCGTACCGGTATAGACGGCCCCATATAGTTTTGTTTCTCTGGTGCACAAAATTTTACTCAAGTAAAGTAATCTACACGGAGGCATCAGAAGTATTGGCCTTCCGTTCACTGGTTGACGCGCCAGACGGTGCACGGCTAAGCGGTAATCGCTCCGAATATTGGCCATACACAAATACTATAAAAATGAAATTTCAATTTCAAATTTAGCATAGAATTGACGGAAAAAACGGTGTAAACACTTACTCCTATAGAAGGTGTTCGAAGTGATCGCCAACACTTGCAATGCACGCTTGCAATCTAATTCGCATTGATTGTATTGTCGTATTAATTAGGGTAGTCTGTATCAACAAACAGGAACTATTACTGCGTAGGATATGCAAGAAAGAATAATTAAAACCTGTTCGTTCGCTTTAATTTGTGGTGAAACAAATTATTGAATTAAGATATTAGGCAATCTTTGGAAAGAAGTTTAAAAAGATATTACACAAAGTGCAACTATTTCGTGGCATTGAAAATGTTATCAGACTTTTCGGGTGATAAAATAAAAGGTACATGCAAATAATATAACTTACTCTCTCTCACATTCTCACTCTCACACTCTCTCACCCTCCACCCATCAATCACATTTTCTCATTTGCACATTTTCGCGTTTCCACATTTTCACGTTTTAGCATTTTCACATTTTCACATTTTTGGACTTTCAGATTTTTACATTTTCACATTCTCATCCATCCATCCATCCACGCCTCTCTCTCTCTCGCTCTCTCCCACTCTATCACTCTCTTACTCTCTCAAACTGTAAATATAATTATCATTCTGATAACATTGCAATGTACACATTAAAATTGGAACATTCCATTTGTAACCATAAATGACTCGACATGTAATGCAGCTTTTTTCAGCCAATCACAGGCATTCAGCATGTCACAGCTCGTTCCACTCTGCTACAATACAGTGGCAGTGGAGTGGGGGTAGCGTTAGTTTGGTGTGACATCTCGCTCACATTGTCACATTTTCACATTCTCACTCTCTCACGCTCCATCCATCCATCACATTTTCACATTTTCACATTTTGGCATTTTCACATTTTCACATTCTCATTTATCCATCCATCTACCCTTCTCCCTCTCTCTGTCTCTCCCACTCTCTTACTCTCTAAAACTGAAAATATATAATTATCATACTGATAACATTGTAATGTACACATCAAAATTGAAACTTCGCATTTGTAACCATAAATTATACTCTACATGTAATGCTGCTTTTTTCAGCCAACCACAGGCATTCAGCATGTCACAGCTCGTTCCACTCTGCTACAACATAGCGGCAGTCTAGTGGGGGTAGCGTTAGATTCGTGTGACATCTCGCTAAATCAGATCCTATATATACATCTTTAAAAGCACTTTCAACGCTAAAATATGCTTACATTTATGTATCGATGATATTGAACACATTAGCCTGCGCATGATGTTCAAAATGCAGAAAATAAACTACTATCAGTCAAAGACAAATTTGGTCAAAATAATTTGTTTACACAAATATGTACGAGTGTATGTGTGCGCGTGATCCACTTAACAAAAAAATTAATACGATAGTAAAATAAATAATGTAGCCGGATTGGAACTTTTGGTGACTCAGCGGTCAGAATAAAATTTGTGATCTTCAAGTCAGCAAAAGTTCTCAATCACTCTTTTCCCGTGAATTCACACATTTTCATTAAATAGCTACGAAAATCGTAACCACTCCAATTAAAGGTGCAGCGTTACATCTCTTGCGTATTCCTGATCAGAAAGCAAAGAGAGAGAGAGATAGTCGGAAGCTCATCCGGTGACGGACCGGATCCATGGGTGAACGGGGCGAGCACACATTAGAATTACGAAAGGGTCTGGTGTGTCTCTCGAGCCGATGATGGTTTATACTATCGTTTGGGTATCTCACTGTGCCGGAGACCTCACAGCGTACATCGAGGCGGTTGGAACAAGTATGACATGCGGCGGTGGGAGGGCGGAGTAGGAGGAGAACGAGACAGAAGTATGTTGCGTACATCGATGATCTTTTGGTTGGAAAGATAATCGAGTCTATGGCGGTAAATACACGATACGCCCTTTGTTGGTTAAACCTTCAACGGTACACATATGTGTGGCTGTGACTATATGGAAGGACACAGTGTATCCCGTCCCGACCGGACGTACGTGCGGCAAACCACGGGCGCGTATGGGTGTGGTTGATTTGCGAGCACCCAGGTTCCGCAGATCGAACGAATATATACGTATGGATAGTCTATGCACAATGCTACTCCATTGCTTGATCGAATCGGCTCCCTAGAGCCAGACCTTTCTCGCTCTATAGCCCGTCAGATTGGAGTGCGAGATCTATGTTCTCACGGTCGATTTATATATATATATATATATATATATATATATATATATATGTGCTTCCATTTATCAAAATGTGATTTTGCAGACATTGCATTTTACATTATGTGGAAATAGAGACAAAAGGGTGCTATAAGGATTGTCCTCGAAGAAACTCGACTTCAATAGCGCCCTATTGCCTTCATACCCAACATAATGTAGAATGCAATGTCTTCAAAATCACTTTTCGATAAATGTCAGCATATTCACATACAGGTAATTATGAGGACCATGCTGACGTAAACAACATTTTTTTCTTCAATTGTCGGCCGTCCTCAGAACATTTCAATGTGCTGAAAGCTAGCCTTACTAGCATATACTATAGGTAAGACTCTTCACCAGGAAATAAAAAAATTGACAATCGCTTCATCCAATACCTGATCGAGTGCAATTATACTTTGATATCTTAGGCGAGACTATAAAATCTGCAAATACATTGTAAAGGACCATTGTAAAGACTACGTCCATATTGTCAAGCGTTGTGTATTATTGTTGAATTTTATCATACCAAATGTTATTGCCAAAGTTAGAAAATTGTACTTTGCTTCCTCATAAATGTAATTTGTTTCGAAAGTTGACCAGTAAGGAAGTTTGGTTGTTTGTACATAATGATTGTCCAATAAGGAAGGCTAAATTAAAACATGCGTACGTAGGGCTTTAACGCGCTGAGCATTGAAATTCAGGATTACTGAAAGGAGCACTTTTGTTTGAAAAAAAAACTTGCTCATATGCGCAGCTTGAGGAACGAAATAAACGAATGTTGAGATGATGTGCAAGTTTCTAACTTGTTCATTCTACGCATCCACATACTCGCATGTAAGATTGTGCGACGAATCTTGTTTGATTGCGTAAAAAAAACACCGACAAAATGCACGTTTGGAAAATAATAAATCTGAGTATACTTTCTAGGTGCATTTACAAAAACAAAAAAATTGCGCATAGTCAGGTAAACGGGGCCGTTATGAATTTTTCTTTAAACTTCATCCTGTACATAGGATGCGACGAGGCAAGACGAGCACGTACGAGGTGAAATGATACGGGTTCACGAATAGAACGCTTTACCAGGGTGGCCTTAACTCCGGAAACATAACTGGTTAATGATCATACGAAAGGGATTCATCGAGTCGGATAAATAGTTTCGAAGCACTTATTGTGGCCGCCGTGTGCACGTGCTATACCTGTATTACGAGTATACTCGTGTTTATGCGGAAATGAAAGAAGAAAAAAAACAAATTCGTCACCCTTCATGTAATTTTTCGTCCATTCGTGACGTTTCGAGCCCCCTAAAATAATTTTTTCTTCAGCTATATACATATTTCCCATTAGATTTTGAGGTGCGCCGACTATACGGTTCCATTGGCGTATTCCCATTGTGAAAGACGAGCCGTGAAAAAAATTGCCTGCTGATTTGTATCTCCAAGGGGTGGGAAGAGAGCCAGGTCGATCGTGATCGTTGGTCGTGCTTGAGATCTGGAATGTTACAATAATTGGCGGTCTCGTATTACGATACTAATACACAGCACTTATGTATACCTTATCGCTATCCTCGTGTACGAGCTTTGACAATAATTACGGTCCTCGGGTGTTATTATTATCTGATCTCATCTTGAGGATCCGCTGCATTGAGTCACTCGGATCGCCGTAGCAACTTCGACGACCTCAAGGAAAACTCCTTAGGGTATCACCCGTATTGGGGAGGAAATCTCATATAACTCGAAAGTGTCCATATACGAACGTAGATATAATACGCTGAGGGTAAGATGGGCGAAGATGGCTCGTCCCCTCGTGGAGTTTTCGTGAAATTTCGGGCAACCTATCGAAGACTCAAAGGGTGGAAGGAAAAGCAGAACAAAAGGAGCGTTCATGTTACGTCACAAATCGGCGGAAAACTTATTATTTTTTATATTTTATGTACACATTTTGACAATATCATTTTATTAGATAATGTTTTTTATGTCGTTTCTGTTGGATAGTGGAAAAAACTGTCAATTGGATACCTATGTATCCAATGGGTCCTCGGCATTTCATTTACGAAGCTTCCGCAGTCCACAGGTTCGTTGCTCAATTCTGGTTCCCTCATACAGAGAAAGCTCTGTACGCTTAAAAATGATACACAATATACAAGTTTCCAAATTGCTAGCTTTTTTCCAATCAGTATTTGAATGAATTTTTCGAACAATTCTAATTTTATAAACCTTGACTGTTCTATCCATGCCAAATTCAGTGCTGATTATACTTCAATGAAATTCCTTTTGTGTGCCACAATTTAGTACTATACAGTGAAACCTCGTTTTACGTTTTGATCATTTATATGTCAAATTTCTCGGGTCTCGGCAGATTCGGCCTATAAAGAATGTAATGAAGTTTCATTTCTACGTTAATCGGGCTTATGCGTTATTAATTCTGATCCCCAGCGTCCATTTCGAAGTTGGTTTTTTCTCAGGTTTACATTAATCAGTGTTCTGTGACAAAAAAACACACACAAGTATAATACAATTTGTACAACCCATACCTTGAATTCTCCATTGTAAAGCTCTGGGATCGTACTATGTATGCATGTACTTAACTGCAATTACATATCGCCTATTAATCCGAACATGTCGGTTATTTACTAGTCTAAATCGTTAAAGCTTCAATATTACAAACTCGCATTAAATAAAAATTCTGAAAGGAAATTTAAAAAATTGATTTGGCTTATTACTTCATTACTATCAATCAAATTTTCTATTGGAAAACCAAACATGAGCATTAAAATTTAAAAACTATTAAAAACTATTAAAACTATTAAAAACTATTAAAAAATATCGCGGTTTATGCATCAATTGCCATTTTCAAATGCTAAAGATTTTCAGATACATACTGCATTTCACTTCTACGTTATTTTCATTTATACGTCATACTTGATGTACCTCTTGAAAAACCTATAAATGAAGTTTCATTGGATTTAAAAATGTTAAGTGTATTATGGCGGAAACACGTATTTTCCAGGAATTAAAAATTCCGTAAAATTCAAATCACTGAATTAAGTGATTCTAGTCAAACTTAATTGCCAACAGTCCTCCGGCAATATTACTGTAATAAAAAAAAGGGATTGTCACGAAAATTGCGAGTCAGGTTAATTAAAAATCTGCACATGCACATCTGAACCTACGTATCAATGCAACTTTTCGAAATTTCAGACGTTCCTAAACATATTTCTATTAATTACTTCTGTCATACTCCGCACACTTTTTCGAACAGAGACTTTCGACATTTTCAGACCACTTGGCTACATTTCTATTAAGATCTCGACTAAAAGTTCCTCACGAATATAAGGCCTCGACGATTCGGAATCAAAGAAATACAACTCAATATTTTTATCGACGTAGGGTAAGGGGGTATAGGAGTACGCACTTAAGCTCCAAAGCGGTGAAAAAAACAAACAGATACATTAAACGAATCAGTTTTTGTTTTGATTGAAAGAATATCTAGCATTCTAATTAATTTATGAGCGACGATTAGAAAACTTATTTTTTTGTAAATAACAAACTAAAAACTACGAAAAGAGATTTGCGACCTCTTAGACATACGGATGTTCAAGAGTACGCATGAGGGTCGATAAGAGTACGCAAACCTCAATGTGGAGAGCTGGAGAGAGAGAGAGAGAGGGAAAGAGAGAGGTTCGTGAAGTTTGTGGACTTCGTAAAGTTCGTGAAGTCCGTGAAGTTCGTGATGTTCGCGAAGTTCGTGAAGTCCACGAAGTTCTTGAAGCCCATGAAGTTCGTGAAGTTCGAAAAGTTAGTGATGTTCGTGAGTGATGTAGCTGGCGTGGATCTCTTCAGCCTCTTACGAAGAGTGGCTTCAGTGAATTCCAATGAACGTGCTACCGCCATTATAGATTCACCATCATTAACTCGCTTCCTTGCATTTTCAAGATCCGTAATTGACCATAGACTTCGGTCGGTAGTCCGTTTCCTTCGGAACATGCTGAAAGTAAAAAAAAATAATCTTTAACAAGAGTCGTATAAGCGTACGCGCGTACTCCTACACACCTCAGGACTGCGTACTCTTATACGAGCTGCACATTTTCAACACACATTACTGTTACTGCCATTTATCGATGAGATGCGAAATTATTTTCATTTTGAACAATAATCTTAGCAAACCGGCATACAAAATTAATAGTTGTTTTCGAAGAAAATAAATTGTGTTTCGTACTTGTAATGCTTTGAAAAAGTCAAAAATCAATAAGAAATTGCAACGAAAACTTCAAACTTACGTGGCCTCTCCATTTTATTCCACTTTGCATTTTTTTTTGTCACAAACACTTATGCTGTTAGGCGGTCTAAACACAACTAAAGTTAGCTTCCATTAGCAAACAGTTTCGTTAGTAGCGTAACTGCGTGCTCTTATCGCCCGCATACTCCTATACCACCTTACCCTAATGTACAAAAACACGGTGGTTTTTCCACGACATGCATTACGCGAATCTTCACTTTGTCTATTTTCATCCATATTTCTCATAGTGCGCACTAAGGATTTATTCATTATTCATCAAAATATTGTGCAAAATCGATGAGCACTTTCCGAATGGAAGCGGTACTTTATAAACCATGTGAAAGAGCCCTGGAGTGCAAGAGGGGTGACTGACCGATCTGTCATGGATACTGGCGACGATTCATTCAGTATTCGTGTCCGGCGCTCTTTTGCCTCTTCATCCGCGAAAAACTGACCTGACAGAGGCAGAAGTAATTCCCAAAACCTTCCACTATAGCAATTCGAGATAGTACAATCATATTACTATAGTAATATGATAGTACTGTAATTTCCGTAGCCTGGTGAAATAATACGGACAAGTGCCCAAGCGTTCTGCCCCTATAAAGCAGCTAGACAGCCGCAGCGGAATGTCTCCGTTTTCGCTTACTTTTTTGCTCTCTTTGCCGCCGGCCAGCTAACCCTTCGCACATCCTTTAAATATATAAACACATACTGCAAAATTCAGGAATGTATAACGTGGAATATATGCATATTATGTATACGTATTATATGTGAGCTGAAGTCAAACAGCGTCGGAAGTTTCGCTCTCCCTCCCCCTCTCTCTCTCTCCGTAACCGTTCGTATTAAACTCTTTAACCGTCCCGTTGTTTCTGATGGGTAATTTACTCGTCGTTTTGAGGTTATTATATAAATTCGTTCGTGGACCTTTACATACGATGCTCCCAGACACACACACATACACACACACACACACACCACATAGAACACATATATTTTTATATATAGATGCAAATACATATTGGGATGTTAAATAAGTTCTTACTGTTTTTTCCGTGCAAATTAATGCTTTATTTTTAAAAATTAGTAAAAAAAAAACATGTCACTGAAAGTGTTGTCCATCGCTAGCTACTACTTTTTCCCATCTTTCTAGCAGCATTTTTATTCCATGTCGGAAAAACGCCACGTCTTTTGAGGCTATTCAAGAGTCGACCCATTTTTTTTGCATCTTCATAAGAATGGAAGTGCTGCTCAGCCAAGCCATGTGCCATGAGTAGGACTTCTCATTGATGCGTTTCCGAGTAGGTTTTCACCGGTTTTTCAACATGTGGCCGACCGTTGTCATGCTGCAAAATCACTTTGTCGTGTCTCTGCTTGTGTAGCGGCCGTTTTTCCTTCAATGCTCGGCTTAAACGCATCAATTGTAGTCGATAGCGATCTCCCGTGATGGCTTCGTTTGGTTTGTGCTGGTCATAATAAACAACACCGAGCGGATCCCACAAAATGCAGAGCAGAAGTTTGAAACCATGGATATTCGGCTTTGCCGACGATGTTTATGCATGGTCGGGCTTACCCCACGATTTTCTACGCTTAGGGTTATCGTAGTGTATCCATTTTTCATCGCCAGTCGCGATACGATGCAAAAAACTTTTTCTTTTCTGCCGTTGAAGCAGTTGTCGGCACGTGAAAAGGGGCCGTTCGAGGTCTCTCAGCTTCAACTCGTACGGCACCCAATGTCCTTGCTTTTGAATCATTCCTAATACTTTAAAACGTTTCAAAATTGTTGTGTGATCAACTCCTAATAATTCTGCAAGTTCAGCTAGCATCTGACATAAGTCTTCATGAAGTAATGCCTCCAATTCTTTGTCTTCATACTTTTTCGGTGCGCCAGAGCGTTTTATATCTTTAAGATCAAAATGATTATTTTTGAAGTGTCTAAACCAATATCTGCATGTTGTTTCCGACAGAGCATGGTCGCCGTAAGTTTCAACAAGAATTCTGTGTACTTCAGCTGCAGATTTTTTTGAATCAAGTGGTGCAGTAAAATTCCTCTGCAAATCCTCTTTCTTGGCACAACATTAGACATGTTTAACACTTTAAAAAAAATGTTTTTTACACTTCGGCGAAATGACATACACTGAATTTCAAGCTTGCTTTCAACACTTCTTTGTAGATGCGTTACCTTAAACTACACGTACGCAGTTATGGTAACGCCATCTGTTAAAAAACAGCGAGAACTTATTCAACGTTCCAATATGTATATCTATATGTCATTCAGCGACATTCACATATTTCCATGCATGCAGCAATGTACACCAAATTAACCTACGTTTTTGTTTTCGTCTCGCTCACCATTATTTGTACGTATGTATACATATACAGTGGGAAAAAAAGTATTTCTACGCCGCGTGTTTTTCAAATGAAAATGCTTTAGCATTTTATTTTTTTTCGAAATTTTTTGTCGGACATTTTATTCTTTTTCGAAAAAGAAAATGCTAAAATATTTTTTTTCGCAGATTATTTTGAAAAACACGCGGTGTACAAATACTTTTTTTACCCACTGCATGTATGTATCCTACATAAATCGAAAAAGTCGTGGGAGTGCGAAAAAAAATAGGATGCAATCATTAGTTGTCTGGATACTAGATCCTTTTTACTAGGTTTAGTACTAGCTCGTTGGGTTCGTTCCTCCATTGTTTTTTCATCGAGGTCCTTGTGGCCAGTTCCATTTCTTACGTACCACGGAGAATTGAATATCAGTGTATACAAAAAAAAAAGAGAACAACCATAATGACATTATACGTTTTTCGAATTCTTTTACCTGAATCGATAACTCAAAAAAAAAAAGAAAACAATAGCAGGTGTCAGAAGTTTGAAAAACAGAAAAATAGCTTAAGGTATTTTTTATCGGACTTTTGAATTCTTTGAATTACACGTTGCCTTGTAATTTATATATCAGATCCAGGTGTAAATTTATTCGTCCACAGTCCGCATTTCATTTATAGACCAGACACGATTAGGATATCCCATCATCTGCGTGAGATAAATGAAGAGAACGGGCGTGTACGTTTTGGCAAAAAAATCGAGGACATTGTTGACCGAAGGATTCATTCACAAACAAATAAGTGGACGACTAAATTATATCTACGTTGAGTTCTGGATCTCCTGAATACGTAATCTCCAATTGTCACGCTCATTTTCAGTTGAGATATATCGCGTATGAATGAAAATGGAGCAGATAAACAAATTCGCATCGTTACAAATAAATAACCGTCCCAAATTTGCAAATCGTTGAGAATCAAATTCCGTTTTCAAGAAATTGAATTCCAAAGTTATTCAATTCGCAATTAAAGTCTGCTCGAACTGTAATTCCAGGAAACCACTGGAAATATCATTTTCTTTTATCGCTCTCCTCAATCGTATCTCTTATAATATTTTCATTTCATAGGGAAAAGACGTTTTTTTTTTTATTGCAAAAAAAAGTTTCAGCGCACTCCGAACCAAGTTTTCGTTATCAAAGCCTTGTGTCGCTTTGTGCCTTGTTCGAGGAATAGTGAAAACCTGTCGTTACGTTCACCAATCCTATGACGATTGAATCCTCTGACGATAAAGTTTGTCCAAGTGTTACATGGAGGTATACATGTACGTGGATATTCAAATACTCGTTTATATATAGAATAATGTTCCAGAGGGTCCGGCAATCGATGTAGACTGTTATGCGATTACACTCCGCTGTCCAACTCCTGCTAACGAGGCGAATTGCCACTGACATGTGAAAGCTTTCCTCACAGAATCGTTTCAAGTTCTCTCGTATTTTCTCGTCTTTCTAACTCTATACATATACATTATACCATATTATCGGCTATATTTCAGTCCGAAGTCTCATACGCTCAGGTCATAGATTTTAGTTTAATGATTTCCGCCAGACAATGACTCGTTCGGGTCAAAATAGCATTTCGAACGTTACTACTGCTCGATGCAGGGGACGTTCGATCTGGTCCTTGTACACGTTAACGGGAGTTCCACGTCCTCTCCACCGCACTCGAACTCGTTCCAACGAATTCTCCGGATTGTTCTGTTCCGAGTGAACGCATATTCATGGGGGAAAACGCGTTTATTGTTCCACCACGAAATCCCAATAGTATCAAAAGTGCGATACAATTATAAACATATATTCAGACGTTAAATTGTAAATTAATAGTAAGACAAATATATCATTTTACACAATTATACACGTATATGCATACATTGAATTTTTTAAAATTAATTTCGTAACTATCGATATATTATAGTTACTAGTAATAACGAACACTACTGATACTTATGTGTGTAGCTCTCATACTTGATGTACTTGAGTTTTAGATGCAAGAAAGCGTTGATAACTTGACCTTAAATTACAAATTAATACTGATACATATATATTTTTATACATGTTCGAGTATATGCATGTATTAAATGGCAAACAAATAGTAGTACTTAAATTTCACAGCGAACATTCACTTTAAGGTAGTAGTCTCGCCAAGGCGTTTTTCTATAATTTTTTTTTAATTTGAGGACTCATTCAGGACACTATTAAATGATTACCCGCAAAATTTCAAAAGCGTTTACCGTTGTGTATTCGAGATATTGGCAATCAAAGATTGCACGGTTTTATACGTGTTCTTATAGGGTGCAGTCGAAAATTTCACATTTCACGCAATAACGTCGAAACTTTTCTGCAGGTTAAAAAAAAGCTCAATTACAGAGGAACATATGACGAAGTGGGTAAAAAAAATCATGAATTTTGACCGTCTAGTTTCAGAGATATAGCGATTTAAATTAAGCAATGTCTAGCGACGCTTGCGCCACGAAGCGACTGGAGCAGACTAGAACTAGATTACAGTAGTGTGTGCATATACGTATACGCAGAGTATCTACGTATTAGTAGCCGGAATGCATAGTCTGATACAAAAGTGAGGGTTAGTTAAACATTATATTAGCCGTTTTCATCATTACTTTATAAGTTTTTACATCCCGATAAAATGTACAACCTACATTATAAGGATATTTCGCAATATTTTGAAGCTTTCATCGTTTGAGCGGAGAATAAACTTTTCTACGTGACTGTGGCGAGCCTACTACCTTAAGGTAGTATGTGCACGAACCTCCTTATTAGGAAAAAAATTGATTTTTTTGTATGCTGTAGTATAGACATACAGAATGACGTCCGCGAAAACTCAGCATGCCTTACCGGCTAGATACAATAGTAATTAATTCACGAAATCAATGCATTTAACCCATACCATGTGGGGAATCCGTGCGGATCGAGCTTTGAGACGAAAATAATAGTAGTTCGCGACTAGATATGAGCTATACGAAAAGCGATAAATAACAAGAAAACTGTCGCGGTTACGTATGTTGCATACAAAATATAGGTTACGGGATATTTCGAGCAGATATTATCGATTGAATCGACTAATTTTTGCGTTCGCTAGCCGTGTCTGTAATGGCGGGAGAGATGGCGTAGATTTGGCAAAACGGCATGCCGTCAGCTGTGTTCGTATCCGGAAGGCCGAATCGAGCCAGTCAATTTGAATGCAACGACAAAACTTGTAGATTCTTTACGCGAGAAATTTGCTCATTAATGATAAATAATTATGGATTGAATATTATATAATGAAGTTTTTATCATTCTTTTTTATCTTCGCGGGCGTTTTTTGTACTCCATATTGTATGTAAGACCGAAGTTACATACGCACATTGCACACACACTACACACATGCTTACACACACGGACGGCATAAACAAACTTTTGACATTGATCGGAAGCGGCTGAGGACAGCGTTGCCACGAATATTGCCAGAATTATGAAATAGCGGACGGTGAGACAACTCAAGTCAAATCTGATTGCTATTTTAATACTTTACTTTTCATAATATAATGCACACAGTTATCACATACACTTCTCAAATAATTATTTTCCGTATCATATTTATTATTGTACCTAAATGTATTATATTTTGCATTTTTCAGATTCGAAAATTGATAGATATTCTGTTGACTAGTCAATCCGCTAGTACTACCTTAAACACAACTGATGTTCGTGTGTTAATTTTTTTAAAATGATGTACCGAAAACCGTTCGAGTGACGGCAAAGCGTTGCTCCCTTGAAATTTAACTCCAGAACTCATGTACGGGGTAGAAACCCACCCCAGGTGATTTTCAGTTGCTCGCTGGTTGTCAAGAAAAACGGTTCTTAAGAGCGTCCGGGGTGGGTATCTATCACGATCTAAAGTTGTTGTTGCTGTTTCGTGGCGGTAAGTGAATTATACGTTTTTGTATCAGAATCAATATATTTTACGTATTTAAGTGAAAATAGGCACTTACATTACCTGAAGCCATTTATTTTATATTTGTTTTGAACAAAAATTACCGTAATTATTCTCCACAATTTCAATGCGGATCTTGAAAATATTCATTGGAGGACCTTCATAAAAAGTCTCGTCAAGCCTCATCTGCGAGCAAAGCTGCTCATTCTGAATCTGCGGCGGGACTTGTAAGTTTCCATTAGTGCCATCTTGCAAAAAGAAAAACGATACCAAGGGTAGGGCCAAAAAAAATCGACGAGATGTCCATTCTGTCTAAGAGCAAAGGATCGTAAGCTTCAGGTTTTTTGCCAACGATGCATTGCTGCATTTGGGAGACAGTAGAATGAGTTGAATGTGCGATTTCTTTATATTCTCATTTTTAGCATCAGTATTAATTATATACTAATTTCTCAATAATCGAAGAGAAATATACCCGAAAAACCTCTACAAACATATTTTTTGCTTTTCCATTTACTTTTTCCGTACACACAATTCCGTATTTTCTCCATTTTCTTATCCCAAAATCAAAATACTTTTCGACCAAAATATAATTGAACTAATTTTGTTCAAACGGGTTTTTCACTAAATAAATTTAAAAAAAATCGAATATGCATTACACTTTTCTCTTCCTCATCGAAAAACGAAGAGATTCATGTACTGATGTTTCTCTTAACTTTTCAAAGGAGCGATTGCGCCGGCAAAAAACGCGCGGGGTGAGTACCTACCCCAGTCATTAGTTAGAATGTAGAAAAAATGATATATAAATTGAAGGATTAAGATACTGAAAAAAAAAATTATGAACCATTTGCTACGTTGTAAAATCTCTACTTGAAAAAAGTCTGTTGAAAGTTCTTTTTTCTTCTTTTCCCAACGATTTACGATACGTCACGCATCGAGACTTGCGAGTGTCCGTTGCGACACCAACTTGGTTTTAAATGGCTAAGCCACGAAGCAAACGCAACGAGGGGCGAACCCCCAGCATTGGCTTCGAAGTACGACTGTGTGATAATACATCCGGACCTTTAAAAAGTCAGACGCGAAGAACCAACGTCTTGGTCATGGTAGACGAGTGCGGTGATCGTTGTTGGGTGTTCCAGTGGCTTGTGGGGGCCCCCAGCAGGTGGACCCCGCGTTGCTGCTCGTCATTTTTCGTACCCTCACGCCCCCTCGATGTTCTTTCGTTACTTATCTCCCGATCCGCCTATGTCCATCTTCCTTCGTGTGTGTCTTTAACGCATGAGGCCCTTTCTTAACGATTCCTTTCCGCGTGCGTGCACTTTACCGCACTTTGAATACACGAGTATGTAGCTCGTCCCGTGCCTTACACGTGCCGACCGTTTCCGCTCAGGCATATTCCATATATACAGATATATATGTACGAGTCGTCAACATCGTTGGGCCAAAGTCTCGTCAACCGTCTTTTCGTGCTTTGTGCGAGAAACGAACGTCTTGGTGCACCAGCCGTAACGGCAAGATAAGAATAACGCACAGTTTTTCTTTTACCAACTGCGAGGTCACGAAAAAAAAACGTTAACACTTGAATGTTTGTTAATACGAGAGTCGACGAAACCGATTTTTTTTATGCAAATAAATTATTGGAAATAACAAGAGGTTGCTTGAAATCGACTTTTGAATGACATATAGATGTCGTGTAATCCTTTTTATTGTCCATGGGTACATCATCTTGGCTTTTTACGACGCCACTCCTTCACGTCACACTTGTCAGTACGTATTTTCCGTTTTCAAGTCTTCTCGGAGTGTCGCCAAGTACCACTCTCTCCTAATGCACTACGGCCTTTCTACAAGGGCACGCGGAAAGTGTGGAAAACCTGCGTCAATAAAGGTGGCTAGATTTGACTGAATTACAGTTCTGCTTCAACATTGCCAAAAAAAAATATTTAATTTAAATAGGATCTATTTAAATCAAATAAGTTTTTTCCTTGTCTCACGGCCTACTACGACCCTATTTGTTAATTTCTTTTTTATTTGTTCAAGCTATTCTTTGTAAATATGAAATATATTTCAATTAAATAAATAAATAAAAAACACGATATATCGCATGAATACGAAGAAGAAGTATAGGTTCATGACATAAAAGTGCGGTGAAAAAAAGGTTAAATTATTTTTCTTTTTTTTTAACTAACACGGCTGTTATTTAGAAAAAAAGAAAGGTATCGTAGTGGCTTTTATTAACACGCGCGACTATTTATGCACAGAAAGACTACTCCTTTTCCTCAACTTCAGAATGTTACAACAGTCTTTTAATGAAAACAATTTTTCTAATGTCTTCTAATGGAAACAAACAAGCCATGAGATTTTCGAGACACTGAATCGTGTACCATTTTTTCGTCTGTCTCTTTTGTCTCATATAACCAGATGAAACCAAATCGCAGATTTATTAGGAATAAATAAAATATTTATTTTCTTAGACGACGTTAAATACATCTTGAGTTGAATAAATAAAGATATTTAAAATAAATCATTTTAATAATGGAATGCAATGGGAAAAATTTGATTTCAAGAGAAACCTAGTTAATTCAAATTAAAAAAAATCATACACGGAGAGAATTAAAAAGTAATTTTTGTCGTGAATTTCACGGTAAAAATTACCGTGATATATTTCAATGTGGTGACAAGTGAGAAAAGCATAATAATTCGTATGCGACAAGTTTTTTTTAACTCACCTTACAGAAAATTTCAAATACGTAGCTAAAATTTTACTATACAAGAAGGGTAGCGCGCACGATAATTTTTACCGAGAGCACAATACATTTTCCTATAACACTCATTAAATTTTATAATAAATCTTAAAATAACTGTTATAAAGACGATACCTTTTTATATACATTTTTGAAAGGCATAAAATAATAAAATGCACAGTAAAATTTCGCTGATATTATATATTTTTTTAAATTTAAGTCTTGCGTATTTTGTTACACATGAAAATTTACTAGAAAATCTGGTAAAATGTTCTATCTGAAGAAGAAATTTTATTTTATTTTCGTGAAAATCTGTGTTTTACTCAGTAATAATAAGCGAAGTTTCAGGGTTGTCATCTGGTTACCGTTACTGCACGGTAATTTTTAACATTTAATTCTCTCCGTGTATAGACGCATCTAGTTAATATGAAAAGAATTTTTCTGTCAGCGTGTCGGAACTCAGTGGAACTGGCTCCCGCTCATTAGTCGGCGCGAAAGCCAATGAGGTGCTGATCAGTCACCCATCCAAGTACTGGCCCTGGTCAACGCTGCTGGCGGATTGCTGAAGGGGCGAACCGACGACGCGTCCACGCGTACTGCCAGTCGAATACCCCAATCTTTGCATGTTCTTACGGAGTAATGTTAACACTCATTTATCCTCGCATTGAATCATGATTTGATGTATTTATTTTTTGTTGTAGGAGTTAAAGTGTCAGCGTAATGTGAACGTAAGTACAAGATGTATGAAGGAGATAATGGTTTTGACCATGAAAAATAAGATGACAGAAAATACGAAAGAAGAAGTAGAGGAGACAAATCGTGAATCCACTCAATGATACGAAAGGTATCGCTCTCGTAGCTAATGAAGAGTGAACTGACCGAATTATGAAATTATAACATTCGTTCAAGTGACTGGAAAAATCTCTTGTAACGGATGCATTCCGAAAGGTATAAATCCCCTCGCCAGGCAACTCACATGTCGTGCCTTACTTCGTGCTTTCTTTTTATCTCCCCTTCCGTTAGACTCTACCACTTCGAGAGTATGGCCTAATGGATCTGACGGGACGGAAAGAAGAAGAAGAAGCTATTAAATTTGTTCTAAGCATATATGCACGCTCCTCGATATCACCCACGCGCCAGCTGTCGAAACATCGGGCTTGGATTCTTCCTTCCACTCACCTCCGCTCCCATTCGCCCCTTAATCTTTCTTATTTCGAGTCCCCAATATTCCCTTTATTTTCCATTCCCCACTTCGGTCTGTCTTTGCAATCTGCATTATCTTGTTTGTATTAATTGTAGACAATATATGACGTACATTATGTATACATGTATATTCATAATTGTGGAAAACGATAAAAAATTATTTACGTGCAAGTTATGAAAAAAATAACATTGGAGGCTGCAGCCGCACTTTATTTATAAACATTAATTAATTAACTAATGTGTTCATGGTTTAAGGATTGATGAAACGTTCAAAGAGTTTTTCGAGACTTTGCCTTTCTAATTAATAATTTTTTTTCTTTCGTTCTATTCAGTAAAAAATATTTAGACCTATTATGTGTCTATATGTCTATTTCAAACTTTTAAATGAATATTTCGAAATGTTTCGATTTAAAGCATATTTAAAATATTTAGATTCAGGAAAAATATTTATTATGTCTAAAAAAAATCTTTATAGGCCTAAAGAAAAAGGGGCAAGGAAAACCTCCTAAGAGCAATATAAAATAACTCTCGTACAATATCCAGATAATGAATGATTTGAAGATTAAAAAAATATTTAAAAGATAAAGCGAAACGTTGCTTATCGAATGATTTTTCTTTTTTTTACCCCATTGAGTACAAAACATTTAGATCTACCGTATAAATATTTTAACACTCTTAATGAAATATTACGAAATATTAAGATTGCAACAATATTTAGGAAATTCAGATTTGGAGAAAGTATCTAGAAATATATGAAGATTATGTGAAGATTTAAAGAGTTATTCACTTCAATGATATTATTGTATTAAAACAACAAAATAACGCAGTCCAAAAATAATTGGACACTAACTATTTGTCAAGCGGAAAGGACAAGTAGAAGTGAGTAAAAAATGAAACGAATCCGCGTAATTCGGTGTGATGGGACGGGAAGTGGTTAGGTTGGAGTGCAAGATATGTAGAGGATGTAGGAATCCACGGTCTGTTGGACTACTGTACCCGAGCATTAACTACACCGGAGTTTGTCGGACAGAGAGACAGTTGAGCCCGGTCTAAGCCCTCCCGTGCAAGATACTCACCATCCTCGAGACCAATTGAGTCTTACGTGCAAGCCTTGCTTTACGTATATTCACCGTATATACTCCTAGGGTCTACAACTTGACTTTCTCTCTCTCCACATTAGGCACAATAGAGCGGGTCCAAGATCCCAATGAAGATACGAAATTGGCATTGGGACAACGCTATCTTGCACGAGGTCTTATCAAACGAGGACCATCTTTATCTTCCAATAACCTTGACGGGTTTCTCGTGTATCACACCTATCCACGTGGATAGACACCTTCCCGATAATAGTTTGTGACACGGATGATCGGAACAACTCGGAGAAGCAAAAGATGATGGAATGGAGAAGCGGGATCTTACGAGAAGGAGTGATCATCCTAGGCAACAGTTACGTGTATTGACTTCATGGGCAACACTAGCGCCTCGTAGCGTTCGTATTTTTTTCGGCTCTGTCAAAAGCTCTGTGAATGTGGCTATAATATTTTGATAAATCATAAAAATTAAAAACGCACCGCAATTGCATTTAATTTATTTGCATGAAATAAAATTGTCTGTACAAAGACGGCAAGAAGTGTTTCCTTTCAGTAAAGTGAAAAAAAAGTAAGTAAAATATCCTTAAAATGTATATTTTGGTTTCCTTGTAATTTTGGTATAAGACGAGAAAAACGAAGTTATATAATTGATTTATTGAAATTTAACGAATATATATTGTTGCTGTACCATTAAAAATAAATAAAATTTTGTTTTCAGACCGAAATGAGCATACGGTCATCACCTTATAATGCTTACGTTTTTCTTCTAACTGCAACTGTCCATTCGTTGTGTTGTTCTTACTTCCAATTTGCCGTAGGAAATCGATAAAATTTGCATTTACTATTTCTTGCGGTATTTTTGCAATTTATTACACAGCAACTGTCGGGGCCTATTTTTATCGAAACAATATTTTTAATACGATAGCCAAAAATCTCTTACTACGCTCATACAGATTTAACAGATAAATAGCTGAGTTTATTGAAATTTTTGTCTACTGTGGGCGCTGCGTTTGATTTCATTACCCCAATCCTATACTTTGCACGGAGCTAATATCCGATAACACGTTCGTCGGATAAGTCGCAAGAATGGATGTAAAAAATAATACCCGATGAAAAAAACATTTGCGATTTATTTTTTCAAATAGAGACAAAGAATATCTTATTGTTAGCTAAAAAAATCATTAACTATGTCGGACGAACAGTGCTATCAAAAATTTCTCTCCACAATATTTTGATTTTGTTTGTATTCGGACATAAAGATAGGTTTTAATTTGTATGACAAATAATCCTCGTTTTCGATGATTGCACGCGAACATATCGAAAAACTCTCGTAACACGAATCACGACGATAATTGTGAAAGCGAGAATACCTGAGGTAATAAATGCTTGAGAGCTGTTGATAAAATAAATATTAAAAATAACTATCGGTTCACACAAAAATCATTTGCACGTGTTTGTTTAGATTTATTCGGTTTTGAAACCCAATGATTCCTCATTAATCATTATTTCTTGTCAATTTTGCTAAGATTATTCCAATCGTTTGATTCCAACCATTCACAATTTTGATCGACATCTAACGATCATCATTGTTCGACGGAACTATGCCAAATTAATTTGTCCCATTTTTCAACCGCGCTATATCCGACGAGTCCGGGACATCGAACCCTTTGGACAGACGTTTAACACGAATTCGTAATGAGTCGAAGTGATCGAAGCAGACAGTTCTACACACGAGGCCCTGTTATAACATTGCCCCGAGCATTGCTACAGAGGTGGTCTCACGCGTTCGTCGATTGATACACGCACTGTGTATGAGCTCATGATGTCCCTATGTTGCATTCAATATCCTTCCCACTCCTCCAGCCCCTGCCCCCCCCCCATCCGCCGGACAGGATTATCAGGGTCACGGTAACAGTGTATCAGGGTCGACTATCGGTAGGGTTTTGAATTGGTGCGTGAGCGGGGGTGTTGC
>OZ010715.1:16063420-16093160 GCA_963932345.1 Ophion ventricosus | reverse complement strand
TGATTTTCTTTTTTTTTTATAGTTTGTCCATTTTTCTAAGCTATTGTTTCATGATTTTGATTTTCCCTTTGATCGAAATCTACATCCTGGTATTTTGTTTTGTAATTTGTCGATATTGTTAACTATATAGGAGCGTCACGATTTCATAATTTTGAAGACGTGGAGGCCTTCACCAAGTAGAGGTAAACTCAGCCTTAAGGCGG
Organism: Ophion ventricosus; assembly: GCA_963932345.1. Lineage (NCBI taxonomy): Eukaryota > Metazoa > Arthropoda > Insecta > Hymenoptera > Ichneumonidae > Ophion > Ophion ventricosus. The sequence goes on along the minus strand of OZ010715.1, from coordinate 16,092,957 downwards.
GGATACATTTAGACGGGAAAAAATTAGGCAATTTTGAGGGATTTTAGCATTCAACTGTATATGTTTGTTGAGGTGGGCTTGGTACAGGGGTCTGTGTTAGCTGGATGTCACACGGAACTAACGCTACCCCCACTCCACGGCCACTGTGTTATAATAGAGTGGAGAGAGCTGCGACATACTGAATGCCTGTGATCGTTTGAACAATGCCGCATTACATGTAGTGTCATTTGTGGTTAAAAATTGTAAGTTTCAATTTAATGTGTATATTACAATGTTATCACTGTGCGTCATAGAGATGAGTCAGTGCTCAAACTGTTTTTTATCACCCGAGAAGTCTGATTACATTTTCATTGCTATGAAATCGTTGCATTTTGTGTAAGATCTGAAATAATCATTGTACAATTATCAAACTGTAGGTATAATTTAATAGTATATTTAAGTATACAAAACAGTTTTTCTAAATTAATTTATCAGCAAAAAGGCGGAGCTGTGGCAGAGTGTGACAGCAACGTTGCTGTGGCAGAGTGTGACAGCAACGTTGCTGTCACACTCTTGCTGGCAACTTTGACTGCACGCCAGCAACTTGCTGGCGTGCAGTCTACCCTTACGGAGACTTTGATTTGCAAAAAAAATACAATTTTGATCAATTAGAATATATATAGTTTCTATTGGACGGTAATTAAAATGAAGAAAATGCAAATTTAGGAGAATGGCCAGATAAAAAAAATCACGCGTAATTTCCGTAAAATTTGGATTAAAAAAGTAGTTTTTCTTTTCAATTCAAAAACAATTCTCATCAACTAGAAGGTCGATTATCAACATCTCTACAAAGTTTCAACTCAATCGACTTAGTAGTGTTTGAGTAATCCTGCACGCTAATTTTGAAAATGCAGCTTTGAGGAAAACGCGTTTTAAAGTTTTGACACACAATAAACCAATGATTAAAATTACTTACGGGTTAGTTCGCGATACCCGGCCCATATAAGCCGTCAATTTTTAAAAACAGTTAATTTTTCTTCGGTTAATTTATCCCTTCTTGCTTTTCGGTCCGCTTTTTTCTCTAAAAAATGCGCTGCTCCTGTCACTGTATTGCCTTTGATCGCTGTTGGCAAAATGGCCTTTGATCGCTGTTGCCTTTGATCGCTGTTGGCAACATTTTTGGCATATATTCCAATTTGTAATTTCAACGCATGCATAACTTTTAGAATAGATTCATAGCCGTCATTAAATAAACCGGCTGCCAAAAAAGCTGTAATCTCTACGATTTTCAGACCAGAATGCAGGTATTTCGACGTAAGACGCCAAACGGTCGAAACTTTCATTCGCATTTTTCGAGTGTATAATAAATTACTTTTACATAAGCCTTCGTAAATTGGCAGAATGTGCTTTTGCACGTCGGGGTGCAGTGGTGCAGGGTGCTGTAATAGCCCTGGATTGGCTCCTATAACTTCTGCCTTTGACGGGCCGTAACGGTTTTCGAATTTCGCTTTGAAACTTTGGAAAAATATTTTATATATGCAGGGTGAAGCACACAAAGTGTTACAGAGCAATAGCACTCAAACTATTGATCATCTCCAAAAATGTTTCAGACAAAAGTTTCAGTGTTCGAGAAGGCCGTCATACTGGACCACCCTATTTTTTTATCGGTGGAGGCGCTGAAGCTACGTCAAGGTCAACTCCACTTTTTTAAATGGAATCATGTATTTTTTTTTTCGATGACATTATTACCGATCTTAAGACGAATTCAGCGACCTACAACACAAGGTCATTCTAGTCACGCGAAGTATGTGACGAAAAGTCCTATCCACTTTTCACCAAAAATCTCTTTCATCACTTGTCTTGAACACAAAGCATCATGGGGTGGTGCACCGTCGTGTTGCATGCCACTTGCTGCCACTTGCTGCCGATAAGAAACATTGGTATCGTAAGAAATGAAAACAGCGATCAAACAAGTGCTTACAAGTCGAGGGTCATCACTTCGAGCATCTTCTGTAGGTAGACCCAAACCAAGGTTAGTGGATCCTTTGAAAGTGATTATTCCGATATTTTTCGATTTTTCGACTATTTTCATACTTTGCATGACTAGAATGACCTTGTGTTGTAGGTCGCTGAATTCGTCTTAAAATCCGTAATAATGTCATCGAAAAAAAAAAATACATGGTTCCATTTAAAAAAGTGGAGTTGACCTTGACGTAGCTTCAGCGCCTCCACTGATAAAAAAATAGGGTGGTCCAATATGACGGCCTTCTCGAACACTGAAACTTTCGTCTGAAACATTTTTGGATATGATCAATAGTTTGAGTGCTATTGCTCTGTAACACTTTATGTGCCTCACCCTGTATAGCTCTGTCGTAAAAAAAAATCGTTTTTTTTATCGATGTAAATGTATATCCCGTCTTAAAACTACAGTCCAATAAGTTGTTCATCAAATTCTGACTCCGAATCAGCATTTACCGTGTCGCAATCGGCTTCGGAATCCCGGGGATTTAAGGGGGGTCATTGAAGTTCCGCCAGCAATGAACGTTCTCGCTACGTATGTCGCATTACATACAATTATTTATCTTTTCGTACGAATTATCGGTGTCGTGAGGATTATTGAGCCTTGCCTTATACAATGAGGATTGCTGAACACAAAATAGTCATCAAGCAAATTAGTTAATTTGGGGACTACACAGTGATGATCGTACTCCTTGCTAGCAGCAAGGAGTACGATCATCTCAGGCAGAATATATTAACAATAAAGACGTGATGATAGTCAATCAATATGATTCATTTTGTCATGACTAAATGGAAATTTTTTCATATTAAATAAACTCTTTTCTCAGAATTGTAATAGAAGGCGGTTCGTTCTTCATCACTTTAACATGCGTTCAACAATCAATGAACTGATTCCAGTCATTGCGTAGAAAGTACAGCATGCGGAGAAATAAAGAGATAACTGTAAAATACTGTATTTGTCCAGTTATGAATGACCGATTAATTAGAGTATATATTTAACGGTAATACAACACACATCAGCCTATGGGACGAATACTGACGGGGCCGGTGTTCACGTACACCCTGGACTGCGAGCTCAAATTCATGGATCCGCGTTATGTACTGACGGTTAATACGAATACTCTATGTAATATGACTATGTGTATGTGTTCATCATACAATGCACACGCAGTTATACGTTCTCTATAGCACATGAATGCAGTACGCAACAGGCATGTAGCTCCCTGGGACCGGCGTTTCTCTTCGTTGTAATCCTTGCTGTCCGGTCGCTCGATATATCGATTATTACATTATCCATGGTATAGCGTAACACATGTAACCTGCGAGTATTAGTGTTGAAAATTATGCAGCAAATCAGTGGGAGGGTACGCTTTGAATAACTAATACGAGTTTGGAGGTGTATGACGTAACATACCAACCATACTGTTCGACCACCAATTAGCCACTTAATAATAATACTGGCATATCTAAGCTGATTAAAAAATTCATCGCGATATCTTTAGAAAAGTATGATCATTGGTTGGCGTACCAAAGAACTTGACGGGTGTGCAATCATTGGAGGGAACGGTGTAGCTTCACAATAGTTAAGTGGGATTCTAAATAATTGAATTGCGGAGGTTCACAGTTTTACATTAAACTGTTAATATGTATATATATATATATATATATGTACATATATATATATATATATATATATATATATATATATGTATACATGTACATAGGAAAACAATATGTCAATGTTCCTGGTGGCACTTAACATTTCTTCAAATGGATCATTGATTTTTGGGACTGCAGGATCCATAAGATAACCTTTATACAAATATGCTTACATTTATTTACAAGTGATTTTGAAGTATTTGGGTTTTGCATAGTGTTGAGTATGATGACATCCGGCTAAAGAGGATGATTCTCGAAGTCGAATGTCTTCAAAATCGCCTTTCCCACATGTCAATTAGCACATTTGGCAATTGTTCTAGATTTTACTTGTAACATTGTTGTTTGAGAATAATCCCTAGAGCGCATCAATTAAAAAACGGTTCCTTACCTTCGACCTATCAACGATGCTAGATAGAAGTAAATTTCCTTCCTTACAATTAGTCTATTTCGTCACCTCTGGAACAAGAAGATTGACGTAAGTTATCTTCAACGACTACAATAAACGTTAACAACGATCACATACAGCATATTATGAGAATCATTCCGAACTCTAGCCTCGCCTGAATAGTAGAACCAATTCTCTTTCTACAATTTTATTGGAATCTGATTTTCAGTTGTTAATTAGAAATTTTTCTTGATCTGCATTAAAAAAATATTGCAATCCCTCGTGGGATTTTTCTCGATAAATTCCCGCATATAAAATGGTGTAAATGATAATAACTACAGAAATCATATGAAATAGTAGTCCAATATAAATACCCGAAAGCAGCGACTTCCGAAAACTGTATTAGAGCCCGATTTTGGTGTATTCGATACAAGCTACACCAGCACTTGTCTCGCAAAGCCATTTTTCTTGACAGCTGATGGCTCTCCGGAATACGGAATTTTGTCACAGTGGTCTCGGTAACCGGACGGACACCCGGATGAATTTGACGCGGATATAGCTCAGAATTCCAGAAATAGCCGGGGCGTCGATCGTCCACCAAGAGAACACACATGCAGCTATGTATATTTATATATACATAGCTGCATGTGTACACACACACACACACACACACACACACACATATATATGTGTGTGCGTATGTATAGCGTACAAGATACGTCCTTACGATCAGAGGGGATGATAAAGCTTACTCTCTGCGACCGGAGCAACAGGCTCCAGTCTCCCATTGCTCGCGTGGAACGCGCCCGTAGTCGGGACGCCTCAGAATCTTCGGTATTTGATCGGTATCGATGGGTACTACCTAATACCTAAACATCGATACACATACGTACTCTCAAACATTTGGAAAGCCATCCCTCTCTCTCTCTCTCTCTCTCTCATACACTTTCACTCTGTGTGAATCCAAACGACGACCCTGACGTTTAGGGATGGATGTGCGTGAGTCCTACACCTCTGTATACATGTATAGTAATGTTTTCATTCTTGTATACGTGTTTATGCGATCACGTACGTGCGTGTTGACAGCGTGCACATGCGATCAGTCCATGACCGACAATTCTCATGCGGCGGCAGTATGCACCGTGTATGAAGGGGGTCACTGTGCCAAATAGTCCTGTAGAGCTATATTATGTCCGGGGTATGTGCGTTCAACCCCTCCATCACTCCCTCCTCGATCACTCTCCTATAATGCCATTATCACTCGACCGTTCGTCTGCATGGGAACTGTGTGGCATTCCTGCAGAATACCATGAATATACGGTGCATACGGCATAGTTGGACCCTTGGCAGATTACTTATATTTTTTTTCGGATTTTGTATATCTTTGGCGCTCTCATAGGCAGTAGGAAAGAGCTGTGTTTAATTTTGCTCTGTCAATCTAAAAGAATGTCCTCGTGGAAGGACTGTTCCTCAAATCAGGAGATTTTTCCATACCCGCGTATGGAAAAAGGGACTTGGGGTTATGGTGACACCACACGATGACGTTTCTTCCTGATCGACATAAATTCTCCTAGTCAGTGTCAATTTTGTCATCGCGAATACTCGTTATAAAATCGGAAATAAATTATGCGTTCAAAGTTCGAAAACCCTTGGGTTTTGAGAATGTCGTGATTTTGGATATTGTAAACGAATATTTCCTTCTGAAAATCATACCGCAGGAGAATAATCGATTGTAAACAGCTTTGAATATGCGCTGAAGACGAAGAAATCTTCCTCATACCTAGTAACGTATCCTTGTGTCAGCATTCGGAAAGTGCCAGCGTTCAGCATTCGTCGTGCTTTTGTTTCCGTGAGAATTTTTTTTATAACGTGAGAAAAAAGTGAGAATTGTTTTTATAACGGAATGCTTAACGAGTTTCGGGACACTTAACGAAATGCAACCATTTGATTCCAATTTATACAGTAAATTCTTTGTCAGATACTGAATGTACCCTCCAAATTTTAAATCGATCGTCTACACCGTTTCTATAAAATTTACAATAAAAGAGACACTTTTTAACATAAAGCATTCAACATTATGACACTGATGACGAATTTGTCATAATGTACTGAGTGATTTGACAATTTTTCATAAAATTTGAAACATTTTTTCACGATATTTCGTGCGTAAAACTGCCATTCAGCGATGAGCGTAAGCAGTTAAAATATCTCCTTATGTTTAAAAGGTTTTTTTTTTCAATTCACAATTTTATAGGAACGGTGTAGCGGATCGTTTAAAAATTTGGAAGGTGCATTCAGTATCTGAGAAATAATTTACTGTATAAATTTGAGTCAAATGGTAGCACTTCACCAATTGTCCTCAAACTCCTTAATCGAATCTGTACTAAAATTTAAAAACGTGGTAACACGACAGTATTCCCGCATGTGACTCAATGTATTCCGAAAATGAATCGATGATGAATCGAGCCTGCAGACTTTGCGCATAAGAGCAAGATCACATAATGCAGGACTTTTTCGTCAGAATCTTGATCCTAGTATGTATGTATCATTTTAACCCTACACTTATATTATTTTTTCTACCTTCTAACTCATGACTGGGGCAGATACACACCCCAAGTGTTTCTTGTAGGCACAATCGCTCAATTGAGCAGTAAAGATAAACATCAGTACATGAATCTCTTCGTTTTTTGATGAGGAAGAGCAAATTCGATTTGATGAAAATTGAATTAGTGAAAACTCCATGTAAACACCGATATAGGCCGAAAACTAGCGAAAAACGTATTTTTTTAACAAAAAAAAATCATTCTTCTTCTGCTGATGAACTGATCCTCAAATATCGCGCAGCGTTTTGAAGAAGACACTTTGAGCTTATCAAAAAGTATTAGTTGAATTTTATTCCATTCGAAGAGTATTTTTATTTTGGGATATGAAAATGGGAACAATACGGGAAGGGTCAATGGAAACGCAACAAAAAAAATGTTTGCCGGGGTTTTTCGTATAGTGTTCACTTCGTTTATTGAGAGAAAAGTACATAATTTATACTGATGATAAAAATGAGAGTATAATGAAATCGTACTTTCAACTCATTCTTCTCTTGCGCAAATGTAACAATGCACCGTGCGGTGCTCCTCCAGGCAGTCTTTTGGCATCGTTGACAAACAAAAAAACTGAAGCCTGTGATCCTTTGCTCTTGGAAAGAATGCACCTTAAAAGTCGAGTGAGGTGGGTTTCTATCCCATATATGAGTTCCAGAGTTAATGTAAAAAAAATCGGCAAGCCTCTTGAAAAAATCAATATAGTGGAGAAAAAGAAAATCGATAAGAGGGCTAAAAAGGCGTGATGGAATAACGACCATAATATAATAACGCTCGGTTAACTTGGTATTTTCCAGCTCAGGCCCTCGGCAACGTAATCTTATACCGGTACAGTTTTACCAAAGGGAGCATCAAGGATCTCGATTAAAAAGGGTGCGTTGACTCGAGGCTGCTTCCCCGTCTATCTCTCGTTTTTCTTCATCTCCTTCTCTCTCTCTCTCTCTCTCTCTCTCTCTCTCTCTCTCTCTCGCTCTCTACCTCGCGTGACCCACGATTAAGGGTGCGCCACTGTCATCTGAGCTCCTGCTGAACACACATCACAAACTTTTCAGGCTACGTCTAGGCTCGCGCCTTAATTTGTTAAGTAAAGCGGTTCTGAATGTATAATCGTTGTAACACAGCACACTTCTCGACACTCTTAACGGTATTCTCACGCATCGTCGTTTGCACTCAACACGCCTCTTTTCAAGGCGTATCGCCGAGAAAGTACCTTTAATGAATGATAAATCGACGTAAGTGGAGCGAGCGTACACATAAAACCAGAAATAACCATGCCTCGTTGCTTGTAAATAAAAACAGCGATCTTTAATCACTATTTGGATATTCTTTGAATATTTATTACGAAATTGAAAAATATTATAAAGCTCGATCGGTTGGAATGACAAGTATTTGTTTTGACATGCCTATATTTTGGAACGATTTTCTAAGATGTTTTTGGAGCTTTATTACGTGTGACACTTCATTTCTCGAAAAGTTATTTATGAGTCATTATTTTCAGGCCTGTGTTTCTAGATGCATAATTCAATGAGATTTTTATTTTTGCAAAATTTTCCAAATCATCCGATTGTGCTGGTCGGTAGGATACTGACAAAAGTATTATTTCATTTTTGTTTTTAAATGTTTCTTCGTCCTTGTAAAATGTTAATCTGCCTTTGCGGATTTTTACGACCCCATCTCTTCCCCTTTGTACCCAACACTTGTCGATGTATTGAAAATTGGTTCTTAAGAATGTTAGTCAATTGAACAAAGATACTCCATTCGTTTTCCATCGTAAAGGGCAGATACGATCTAGTCAAAGGTTGGAAAAACGTATTCCAAATCAATTAGGTGCACGGTCATTTCCAGAACTGAAGTAACAATAAAAATCATCATTTTGCAAATGAAATACCTCACCGGATTTCTTCGACAATTTTATATAAAATATTAGATAATACTGGAAATGATTACTCGAACAATCGATTTCCGGACAAACCCCGGAACTCTGCCCCTGTCCGCCATGTATCTTTTTATTTTCAATTACCGTGAATACTAATACAAGGTATTTTGGATAAAATCAACCGGATATGTTACTCCAAGCTAGCGATTAACGTCTTTATTTTTTTTTCATAAGCAGTCTCACTTTTGTCTACTTGTATCGTATCAAAGACAATCTAATTGTGTAGAAAATTATTTTCAAAGTAACAATCTAGAACGTCCCTTTGTCCCTCGAAGCAACCCGAAAAGATTTTCCTTAAATCTACGCAATATAAATATCCCAGCCACGTTGCGATGCCAGGAAGACTTGAACGTTGTATTTTTCCAGACGCACGAAAAGAAAATATGCAAAAATCCAATTGCAATCTACATTTCCGTCTCGAAGGAGATAAAATAACGTTTTCATTGCTTGGTTCATTGGGATCGCAACATAACGAAAACTAAGATTCGAGAAAGAAACCTTGATCCGAAAAAGGGCTAAAAAGCGGATAATTTGTCTTATTTATTATTCGGAGTAAGAGCGCGAGATGGTAAAGACGCGAATTGCGTTGTCCGGCAGTAACGCAGTACGAAGAGGACGCGAAATGAGTGGAAACGTTGGAAAGGGGATACCGGTTTGTCCAGTGTCGATGAGTTTCCATGGCAACCGACTGCACCACCTCGTCGCTGTCGCCACCCTTCTCTATGCATCTCCCCCATAGCTGCAGTTCGAGTTTTCGAGAGAGCGAGCGAGCGAGCGAGAGAGAGAGAGTGAGAGAGAGAGAGAGAGAGAGAGAGAGAGAGAGAGAGAGAGAGAGAGAGAGAGAGAGAGAGAGAGAGAGAGAGAGAGAGAGAGAGAGAGAGAGAGAGAGAGAGAGAAAGAGAGAGAAAGTGCGCTTCGCGAAGCTGCATCCTCTGCCGGGGCAAACCTCCCCCGAATTTCGTGGGATAAGTGCGCTCCGGTAAAGCACCGACCAACCGTACTCCCGTTGCCGCTACTGACGCTCTCGGCAAAGTACGAGGACGAGAAGGGCGATCGGCGAAAGGGGTTGTGAACGAGAGAGCCAGCGTGGGTGGCAGAGAGATGGCTTGCCCAGTCACCCCTGCGTCTCGACATCTAATAATTATGGGAATTTCGTACGGTCTACGAAGCACCTGAGCTCCATCGCTCATACTCAAAAACGCGCTCCGTACCCGTTTCTTTTTCGGGAATAAAAATATGGATTCTCATCTTTAAAAAAATTTTAATCGTTAGGTTATCCTTCCCTTTTTTTAGCTCTTTTATTATCGTTATCGAAAAGAAACACGGCAAAACCATATTGAAAATTCTGTAAATTAGCAACTTCGTACACTAAGCATCGTCATACTGAGAGACATGTATGGTATCTTCAACTATATTTTATATTTCCCTGAAGGAACAACAATATTTTATAGTCATGGCTACTGACCAAAATATAGTACTGCTTGTTGATATTTTAGCACTTGCATAAGTTATGCACACATGTTAACCGCAAACAACAATCTTACGAGCATACGTTCATTGTTCAATGCTATATAATATAGTAGGTTTTCAGAAAATGGATATTTCCTCAGACTGCCAACAAATAATTCTCCCAGGATCCTAATAGTGAACAGGACTAAAATATATATACGTTGATGAAAATATTGTTTGTGATTTGCGACGATGTTTATAGTGATTTATACCATATTGCATGATACGTCTACTATAAATGTGTAGAATATTTCATAAATCCAAACTAAAAATAAAATACTCGATTGAGAGTTCGACCTCAATGATTCTTGTATCATAATTCGTCATTCCTTGACCTCCTGAAATGATATCTTTCGAAGAAAATATTTCGCCTGCACATAGAATCGAACCTACGACCTACCGACCTATTTTCTGCCTATACTACGCACGCTGCCACTATGTTATCAGGTACATATGTTATTCTACTTGTAGATTTGGCATGAAGGACAAAAGTAATACCGGCTGTACTTCCGAATTACTATTACCTCCGATAGAGGGTGAAATTTTGCACAAATCTTCATTTTGATAATATATGTGACTGCTTAAATGGATTTTTGGTGAATCGCAATAGTTTTCGAAACTCCGAATTTTGAAAACTGATAAATTAATGCGCGTATATATTTATATCGATCATGGCGTGCTACTAAAGGGTGTCTCAATATGACTTGACATTTTTCTTTATTAATAAAACGTATTATTTATTTGAAAAGTACGAATATTTTTATTTTAATATGAGCTACAAACATGGAGGTTATGTGTAGAACAAAATATCCGATAAATGGCCGCCTCATCCCTTTTTGCAAACGTTCACTCTTTTGACCAAATTTTTAATAACATTTCGGCATAATTGCAGACTAATTTCATTAATGGTGCGAATTGCTTCCTTGAGCTCCGGAATGGTCTGTGAATCATTGGCATACACTTTTCCTTTTAAAAAAACCCCAAGGAAAGAAGTCGGGGATAGTACGATATCCGAGGTGCCAAGTTTTAACTGTTGATATTTGCTATTTGAACCAAAATAATGAGAATTTCAAGAATAAAAATTTGCCGTTTCGGCTTCGTTAAGGAATTATGAGAGCTTTTAGCGGTAATTGGAAAAAAAACGCCAAAATTCAAAGATAGTTGTTGGCTCATGGGTACAATATCTTTATTTTATCACAAATAATAGAAATTGACCGGGCGTGCTTCAAAAAGTATTTGTTTAGTATTGCCTGAAGGGCAAAAAGTTTTTCTCGTATTTGACTGAGACCCAAGAAGTTGTACTTACTTTATAGTTATAGTACACCATTTTTTCCGAGCTTCTCTATTGAAAAGATGTTATGTACATAGAAAGTGTGTCGCACGCGAAAGGTGTTTGCCACTGGAGCGTGGGGGGTCCCGGGGGTACAACCCCCCGGCGGGGTGAAGGGACAGGGCCCCTTGCGGAGCCTCCTCAAGGACACCAAACGCAATATTTATATGATTTTCAACATAAATTCCGAGATTATAATGCTTTATTTATTTATATTCTTTGATTATTTATAACAATGACAATTGTTCCATATAATTACTAGACCAAATTACTAAACGATATATTTTACATAAACTTGGAGCCTTACAAGTCCGAAGAGGGATGAACCGTATACTTTTAATTCCTCTTCGGACTTCTAGTGATTAAAAGTGCTACTTTACTCTCTGTCTAGTCGCAACTATAAGCGAGGAAAACATGGTAGTGATATTTAAAATACCTTTTTGGCTTTTGAGACACTGTTGAAACTATATATTTCCAAGTTACCTTGCCGAATGTTTCTTGAAATTTTCAAATTCGAAAAAAACGTAATTTTCGATAACTAACGAAAAATTCTAATTTTAACACAAAATAAGCGAAATATTAACTTTTACCACTCTTCATATTTTGTTTATTTTGACTCGATAACCATAAATTCACCGTAAAATATTGGCAGCTCGGATATCGTACTCTTGCCAAGAAGTCCAATGGCGTCAAATCGCACGATCTTGGTGGCCAATTCATATCGCTTCGGCGCGGGATAACACGACTATGAAACTTCGTCTGCAATAACTGCATTGTTTCGCCCGCAGTGTGGCAGGTTGCGCCATCTTGTTGAACGAATATGTCTTCCGAGTCCATGCCGTCCAAACACTAACCTCAAGTTTTGTGATTAAATTCTCTACAGTGTTGCGAGATGGTGCGTTATGATGGCCAAAAGACGTGCGGACTTTTCAAACCGTCTCTGCAAAATTTTCACTATCTTTGCAGTGGATTTTCACAATTCTATGCGTTGCTCAATCGTGTAATTCTCCATGACTAAACCTCAATACTTCTTGATGCCAGTTGTCAAAGATTAGTAGTCTATGTTCACCACAAAAAAAAAGTGGCGCGCAATTAAAAATGTCAGGTCATTTTAAGACTCCGTTTACAATCTCTACTTTGTTGACACGATCTGAAAATGATTTACGTCTTCGCTATAAGTAAAGATTACCATGGCTTTTTTTCGCATAGTCACTTTTCGTAAGATCTTGTGACAAATTATACTCGCCAAATGTTAATGTTAACCATATGAATAGTAAAAACTTGCACTGAGGGAAGAATGCATGGTATTTACAAAAACGCCCATGGTTAAAGCGGTGATAATAAATTCCCTATAGTTTGTTGACACTGCAATCATAATATGCTTAACACTACTATAAGCGAGCAGTATATCTTAACATGCGATTTTGGTGACGTATTTGCCTATCTAGTATCCGCGAAATAACTATTAAGTATTGTGAAAGGCTTTACAATATCGATATGGTTACTTCAGTGCTATCTCAAAATTACACTATACCAAAGGCAACATCAAAAATTCACGCTCATTGCTGAAAATGTACAGTACTAGAGAAAAGTTAATATACTAGTCAAATAATTGATGTAAGATCGACGTTAAAAATATTTGAAACGTTCTTTGTAGAAATTGTCGTAGGGAATCCAATTGGATTCCCATGCTTGTCCTCACTCCCTGATAGGGATCATCGCATTGGATCTGTATACTAAAACGTTACGCTCGTACATTGGATTCTAATCGGGTTTCTCCATTGGAATCCAATTTGAATCTTAAAACATTCCTACAGTATCGAACAGAGCCCGATACGAGGCTTGATGAATCCCTTCGAATGCTGTACGTTGAACTTTCAAAACAAAATATGTAGGTATACAAAATGAGTGAACCTAAAAAAAGTGTAAATCTTATCTTAACAAAGTATAAATCACTTAAAAAACTGTCTTAAAAATCGATTACAATCACATACGTGAAAATCCACTGTGATTATCGTTCGTTATTTATTTTACTGCATTTTGACATAATATCACCAAACACGTAGCTCATGAAGCGTGCAGATTTTTTCTTGTAACTTTTCACATATTTTCGATTCGAACGTGGTGAGAATTCTCATACGGCATTCATCGGGGCACAGTGCAGAATCCAATTTGATTCCAACGTGGACTCCCTATGTGCGTCATTCCTAATGAATTCCTCTGGAAATGTTGGCGCATCTTGGAGATGCGCCAACAAACGTGTGCATGGGATTAGGGGAGGTCCGGGCAAAGTGAACACTTTAAGCTTTCTGTGATTATTGCCGATAATGTTTAGTAGAGAAAATTAAAACAATTATCTGAGATTACTCTTTATTTAATCAACTTTCGAAACGTGATAACAATTTTCCTTAATTCTAGTTTAATTAGTTGCTATAAATCAAATAACAAAAAATGTCAAAGTATGCACTTTGCCCGAGCCCCCGGGTAAATTAGATACGGCATAAGGATAAAGTGGATAACAACAAAGAAATCTTTGGAAACGTAAGTTACTAACAAAATGATCTGTAACATTTCGAAAAAAAAACATAAAAACATAAAACATAAAAATTTATTGCTGTTTGCCTGACGTCTGCGCATCAAGAACCTTGCGTCGTCTTTGTTTTGCATCTATTCACCATCTGAAACGAAATATGCAGATTATTATATATAATGAAATTCTTTACGATCACCGGGCAAAGTGAATACGGTATTCACTTTGCCCTATTCGCTTTGCCCCACGTGGTCACTCCTGAGGTTATCCCGTTTCAAATAAAAACTATTGCTTTGGGTCTTATGTTATACGCAGTGTATAGAGCTACATAAACATACATTGTAGCCATCTAAAAACAAAGGACGATAAATAAATAACTTTTCTTGTTATTAGCAAAATACTTACCTTGATGAATCAATATTTTTCAAGCAAAAACACAAATTGTCGTCTCCTGGACAGCGCGTGACACGGCCACTCACCAAAGTATGTGTCACGTACTGGGTGACGACGGGTGAACGTTGCTATAGTAATGTGGCGATCGGCAAACGCATAATTTGCTAGTGGTGGCGAGTATTCACTTTGCCCGGGGTATTCGCTTTAACCGGACTTCCCTACGAAAGGATATTTTTTGGGGAGATCTAGCGAATTCCGGTTGAGAATTTCAAATAAAAAAATCTCAAACGTCGGTCGAGAAATAGCGGGGAATCCACTTGGATTTCAATGTGGACTCCCTACGTGGGGCGTCCCTATCAAATTCCTATAGGCGTATGCTAGGATCGGGGACTTCTCCCAATAAATTTCTGCACGGAGTATCTTCATATAAGCAGTTAAATTACTTGCGTATTTTTAACATCAAACCCATATATATATTTATAATATATATATACAGTGCTTGTCAGAAGTCTGAGAACAGGTAGTAAAAACACCATTTTTATGCCAAAAAACAAAATGAGTTATGTATTTTACATGAAATAATATAGTACGAAATATTAGTGCGCATTAGTAATGAAACATATGATGAGTTGCCCCGTACAGTTCAATTTTGGCTATAATAGCTTTTCATCGAAGTGACGACCCTTAGTTCTGATAACCGCCGCACAGTTTCTGAGCATTCTTGCAATCAATTTTTCCAGCGTTTCGGCTGAAATCTTCTTCCACGAGTCCTGTAGGGTCTTCCGTAACCTTTCCCGATTGGTGGGGTGTTCGTTGCGTACCGCTCTGTCGAGCTCTTCCCATAAAAGTTCAGGCCTTATATACGCGAAAACCTTCAAAATTTTTCATTTTTTATTTTTTTGATTGCACTAGCCTGAACGGTTAGGAATATTTTAAGCTTTATAGAATTGAAAAATTCCAAAAATTGTTAAAGTTACAGCATTTAGAGCGTAAAAACTTTACGCTCTAAATGCTGATTACGCCTTACTGCCACTGGAATTCAATCTGAAAAGGCAACAAAGGAAGCAAGGATTGCCGCTAGAAACGACAAAAAACATGCTGGAGACGTTTTAGATGCCGCGGAAGGCCCCACATACAGCGCAGGATGCTATTAAATAAGGTAAGATTGCATAGATACCGCGCGGCGCGCCCAACCGCCAACTTCAAAGCCGTTTTTCCACGATTCACTTTTTTGAACCTTCTGAAAGTTCTAACTCTTGAACGAAGGTTCAGATCGCTTTGAAATGTTTACAACATATTCTTAGTATCATCACCTATCGTGTGAACCACAGAAACAAAAATTTCAATGACACAGAAGATATAAAAAATAAAATACCGACAGAAAATTGAGTAAAAAAATTTTAAGTTTCGAATTTTTATTATAATAATTTTTTTAAATAATATTGTTGATTCACACTGAAGATACATTCATTATGCAATTATAAATATGTTCATTTTTTTTTTCAGACACCCACATCGTTGCCGAGAACTTTCACCATCAACGCGCGCGCAAAAAAAATACATTGCTTTATTATGTTATATCTCCGCCATTTGTTAATATTTCTGATTTTTTTTACATATACTTAACCATGTGCATAAATGATCCGTAAAAAAAAAGTTGTCAATATATGCGTCATTTTTTTTTAACCACGTCTAGAAAAGTACCTTCGAAAATCGGCGAAATCGCGTATATAAGGCCTTCAATCGGAGACAAGTTCGGGGACTGAGGTGGCCATTCCATGATTTTTATAGTACCAGAGATCCTTTTTTTCAAATAGTCTTTACACAGCAAAGAAGTATGCTATTGGTTGTCCAATTATCTTGTTGGAAGATGAACCCACGACGTAGAATCCGTGTTCCAGATGATATTGCATGTCTTATCAGAACCCTATGATCGACGCTTTTATTCATAATTCCTTCAACTTTGGCTAAATCTCCGACTCTGTTACCACCAAAACAGCCCCAAATAATCACGTTACTTCCACCATGCTTCACTGTGGGCACCACACATTCCGGAAGGAAGCGTTCATTTGGCCGACGACGGACATACTGGCGGCGTTGAGAACCAAAAAGTTCGAACTTGAACTCATCGGTCCAAAGCACGTTCTTCCATTGATCCGCTGTCCAATTTTCATGTTCTTCGGCCCATTTAAGTCTCTTAGCAACATTTTCCTTCCTCAATAAAGGTTTTCTGACAGCCACTTTGCTTCCTAGACGGGCATCACACAAATGTCGCGCTACTGTCCTGGATGACACTAATTCTGCCCTTGTTCTTTTGAATGCGGCTGGAATTTCTCGAGCTGTTACCTTCGATTTCTTTTGGAACGTGTAACAATAAAGTTATCTTTACGTTTTGATGTCTTTCTAGGCGCACCGGTCCTTTTTCTATTCGTCTTTGAGTCAGTTTTCGCCTTCCTATCCAAGGTTTGAATAACGGTGCCTAGTTAAATCTTCAACTTTGCAGCAATTTTTCGTAGGTACTACTTCAGATCTTAAAAGAGACACCTATGAAGCTAGTAACGGGTCTTACTAGCTTCAACGCCGAGCTCCTTATTTTTTCGCTGCATTGTAGCGTAAGTAAATGAAAACTACACAGTGAAAACCACATGTGAGAACACACATAACTTCAGTAAATTCGATGGTTCCGCGAATGTGATTGCTCGTTTACGAAGTCTGTTGACATATACCTACTTAGTAATTGTGTCAACAGAGTGTATCGTACTCACAGCACGCAACAATAACTTGTAAACAAGCTTCTATCAGCTCCGTTCGGGAGGCGCAATGAGGATCGGTTTCAGAAACTTGTATTTTTCGAATTTTATTTTCAATATCTGTGTAATGTAAACGACACGTATATCCTATTTGTGTATGCTTATACCATTTCTTCGCATTGGGTGCCTCGAACACGCGGGAATATATGAATTTTTTTTTGGTTTTGGATGATGTTCTCAGACTTCTGACAAGCAGTGTATATATCTATGCATCATGCATACTCAGGTATTAATTCACCGATATGAATACATCGCACAAAAAAATACAACGTTGATGTTGAAAATTAAAAAAAAAACTTCTCGTATGTAGATGTAGATAAATAGCCTTAATAATGTATAGCTCAGATTTTGTTCTTTCTAACTTCAACCTTATATTATCGATTAGTACTACATATATATGTACATGTCGTCGGTGATCTGATTTCTACGCCCGATTGCTGTGTGCCATAGGTGAGCTCCAAGCCTAGTCCGCATGTACATCAGTATATCAAGGCTTGCGACATACACCCCCACGTGCGGCATCGCCAAAGCGATATAGCGTGTTAGAAAATTATTACATGGCTTATACTTTTTGCCGTTCGTCTGCCGAATGAATATTTTATTAATCCCATGAAGCTAAGTGCGCACAACTGATCGTCGCACATAGGCTCGCCGTATAACAACGTAAGTGTGTACGTATGCCGTATAACTGAAATATGTGATAAACTCCTCGGTTTGGCACGAAAATGCAAAGCTCCACGAAGGCAATTACACCGCCTCGAGGAAAATGTTACTCGTGCCACTAAAAGGTTTCTGCTTTTGCTAAAAAATTGCGATATAGCTGGTGGTAAACGTGTATGGTATGTCTGTATCAAAGGAAAGGCGCGAAATCAAATTGCATAATATGCATAAAAGTTACCACCACAGTTGTGTTTCATTTAGTTCCGATTGTATAAATTATCCGAATATTTTTTTAATTTAATACTGCTTATTTTTCAGGGCATTGACCCACCTCCCCCATAAGGTCGTTATTATCGTGGAAACAGGACAGTGAGAAAAAAAATGATGACAATATTTTGTTTTATTACTTCGAACTTTTTTGTTTGTTCACAAACACGAAAAACTATTGGATGAATCTTTTACTCGTTTTTCTGAACCAAAAATTTCGTTGAAGGTCTGTAATCGCCAAATTAGTTTGTAGGGTTATTTTTTGTTTTCAGTGTATCTACGTATGAAATAATACAGAAATGAGTTCGAATGGCTTTAATCCCGACCCTGGTGACAGGAAATTCACGGAAAATTTCTCAGTCATCCTTCTCATCCCATGATACGAGTTACATCCACACTGAGACTAGAGGGTAACACGTCAAGGATGCTGTAAGTATACGGCCGCGTATTCGAAAACTTCTCGGGGTGTCCTTAGGTCCTCTCGGCCTAAATCCTCAAACTATGAATTTATGCAAATCGCGATAAGACTCTGGGCGCATCTCCAAGGCATAGCCTCGCGACTCTGGTTCCTCAACGACCCCATGGCACAAGGAGCACACTCGCACCCTGTATCATAGTCAAGCCGCCACATCCCCTGTCCGTAATTCGGACTATATCCGCGCAGAGAATCGCCACTGAAACCACCCTCGCTTAGCCTTCTCGAAGGGTTGTGCTGCTACCTAACCGAGCGTTAAGTCTCGCCCGAGTTTCCTCCTGCGACCCACACACTCGCACACACATACAGATTTACGACCACTTTTCCTTCTCCGTAAAGAAAAATTCATCCTTTTTAGCATTGAAAATGCTTTTAAAGATGTATATAGGGGATATCTGATTAGCGAGATGTCACACCAAACTAACGCTATCCCCACTCCACTGCCGCTGTGTTGTGGCAGGGTGGGGGAGCTGCGACATGCTAAATGTCTGTGATTTCTTGAAAAATGCTGCATTACATGTAGAGCCATTTGTGGTTACAAGTTGTAAGTTTAAATTTTGGTGTGTACCTTACAATGTTGGTGGGTTGGGGTTTGTTTGGTTTTATGTTTGGGTTTGTTTGGGTTTACGGTTCGGCTTGTTTGGGTTTAAGGTTGGGTTTGTTTGTGTTTAAAGTTGGGTTTGTTTGGGTTGTTTGGGTTGTTTGGGATTGTTTGGATTTGTTTGGGTTTAAGGTTGGGTTTGTTTGGGTTTAAGATTGGCTTTGTCTGGGTTTGTTTGTTTGTTTGGGTTTGATGAATAGATGGATGGATAGTGAGAGAGTGAGAATGAGAGAGAGAGAGAGCAACTCATTATTTGCATGTACCTTTTTTTATCACCCGAAAAATCTAACTACATTATCAATGCCATGAAATAGTTGCACCTTGTGTAACATCTGTAGATTTTTTCGAGCGAAAATGCGATTTAGCTTCGACCATATATATTGTAATAAATATAGTGTATATAGCGTACAATATCGATAATATATCGATATTGCACGCAATTTGTTCCATCGAATATGTACTATTGTACATATTCGATGGAACAAATTATGTACGTCTTTTACGAGCTTCGTTAAAAAAGACAGAACTGTGTTGATTGTGATTGATTTAAAAGGCAAAAAGAATGAATGATGTTGATCAGGCGGATAAAACAAACACCGTCTTTCATATAATTTCTGACCTTCGTCGTCTTTTTTCATATCATTTTTTATCTTGCACTACATGCATATATTCATATGCGGAAAGATCAATTCGAAGACATTCGATTCTGAGGATTTCCAATGTCTTCAAGGTCACCTTTCGTTAAATAGAAGCCTATTTACGTGGAAGTCATTTTAGAGATCCCCGTCATCCTGAAATCAACAATTCGTTTCGAAATTGTTACGACCACTCGCAAAATAATTAGAGCTGCTCATGGTCCATATTGTATACATATAATGCGTTCAAAATGTGCTTTACACTACCGACGAAAATTTTGCGGACAAAAATTCAAAAAAAGGTCCGGAACAATTTTTTATGCCATTTCGCCGATAGTTGACATAAATGAATTTAATGAACGGCATTTTGAAAGGGAGCGATTCACCTACATCCATGTAAAAAAAAAAAAAATTTCCGACTAGTACCCTTTTTCGAAAGCGCCCATTGTTCGCCTTTTTTGGTCCTTTTCTGGTGGACCCCGTTTACAGACAAACATTTCTTTATCCATTTCTTTGACCGGAATCATAAAGGGGGAAGATGAAGCTTCAATTTTTTTTTTAAAGCTTCGTACGATTTTTTCTCTAAAGATATTTTGATTTTTTTGAAAAAGAGACTATTTGAAAAATAACGTGTAATGCGAAAACGACAAGGTTTCAAGAAAAACGTCGGGATAGTAAAAAATTAAATCGGTTTTCATTGAGTTCGCGAAAAAATTTTCAGATTTTTTTTCGAAATTTTTTTTCACTTATTTTCGGTAAAAAATCAGATGATTTAATTACCGTAACCCGAGAACTAAGGGGTTTGTGGTAAAATTTCAAGAGAGGAAAACATTTTATTTTTCTATTTTCAACGCAATAAAATTATTTCAGATTTTTTTTTCGACATTGTTTTCTCGAGTTACGGTAATTAAATCATCTGATTTTTCACCGAAAAAAGGTGAAAAAAAAATTCGAAAAAAATCTGAAAAAATTCTCCCGAACTCAATTAAAACCGTTTCAACTTTCTACTATCTTAAGGTTTTCCTTGAATCCTTGTCGTTTTTGCGTCACACGTTATTTTTCAAATTGTCTCTTTCTTCAAAAAAATCAAAATATCTTCAAAAAATAAAATCATATGAAGCTTTTAAAAAACACAATTGAAGCTTGAGCTTCCCCCTTTATGATTCCTGTCAAAGAAATGCATTCAAAAAATTTTGTCTGTAAACGGGGTCCACTAGAAAAGGAACAAAAAAAAGGCGAAAAATGGTCGTTTTCGAAAAAGGGTACTAGTCGTAAGAAAAATAGTAAAAATAATTAAAAAAAAACTGAATGAAGGTGAATTCCTCCCCTTCAAAATGCCGTTTATTAAATTCATTTATGTCAACTATCGGCGAAATGGCATGAAAAATCGTTCCGGAACTTTTTTGAATTTTTGTCCGGAAACGTTTCGCCGGTAGTGTATATATATATATATATTTTTTTTTTCGATGGTTTTACTACTTCATGACAAAATATGTGATCACTTATTGCTTGATTGCAGCACGATCATATTTATGTCACTTGAACATTTCATTGCTGGTCTTCTTGCAATTGTGCTCGAATCTATTCATCTATTCACTTATTCATTCTTCATGTGTTTCATTAATCCATGGAAATACACAATATGTATAGCGTACAGGTTTACTCAATAAAAAAACCTTTTCTTTCCGTTAATCTTTAATCTTCATACCGGTGTATCAATATAGTGAATAATAATTCGTTACATTCCTAATATATATAAAAGCAGAGATAGCCTTGGTGATCAATTATTAATGGAAAGAATCAATTCTGTAGTGGATGAATTCGAGAACTCACGCAAGACAGGATTTACTCACTAACCACCTTAATATACATAGACTCTTTTCTCCATATATACATGTCGATGCGTATATACATGCTCGATACCTTTATAGTTGGCCTGGGCAGCCAAGCACTCCGAGAATTGATAAGATCGCGGTGGCGTGTGAGGCGTCGTGTGAGAGTCTCTCGTTGTAGATACACAGAATATATAAATATATATATATATATATATATATAGCATCGTATCACGAAGGGAGAGAGAATGGTAGTTTGCCCCAAATGGCTCCGCTCCCATTTCCCCTATTGTCCAAGAGAAGCCCCGCGTCTATATTATATACATTAATACTTTGTATCTCCTATGTCTATATACTGTATTTCGACCTATGGACTATTCACTAGAGAGCGAGAGAGAGAGAGAGAGACCGCTAGAACTCGAGAGAAAGAAAGTGGGAGATCGATATCTTGACACGATCGACGTAATCACATGGCAGCCAACATTCACGAGGAGAATAAAACTACCCACATCGTACAGGCAGACACTATTGAAAAATGCAAAACTTCTGCCTTAGGTTTGATGGAAAAAAAAATAAGAAAGACACTTTTTTTTGGGCGAACCTGAAACGATGATACGGCTGAAAGGGGGAGGCAAACAATGTAATTACGTGCAAATTCATATTTAAGGACCCACTTTGCCATACAGTCATGTACAACAATTGCGTAAATTTTAAATTATCTTGACTAATTTTTACAAGAATAAACTATGGAAATTTTTTTCAATTTCATACGCTTATAGATGATGCTTTGCGTGATCTTCCAACAGGTAAGTTCGCGTTTGTTTCATAACGAGTTGGACTCGAAGTGGTCTGGCGTTTAATGACCCAATGGTTGTTTGTCTTTGTTGAAAAATTCCATACGAATTTATTGATCCCATGGAACCTGATATTTTCCAATGATCAAGGTTTATCAATAAAACCAATTGGATTTGTCGTAGAATAGTTTAGGAGATGATGTTGTTTCGAAATGTTTGTCACTGAGAGTCATGAGCACGTCGAACTTGTTGACGCGGTTCTCTCAAGCAAGGAATTCACTACATTTGCCACACCAGCTGTTAAGGCCAGCCAATTCGATTAAGCAACTTACCAAATTCGTTTGTCACGCTAAGTCAGAGCGCCCACAAACCAACCGTGCAGATAGACACTGCGACAATAGATAATTCTCGTTACGACCGACATCCAACACTCCAAAAATAAGTTTGCTTTAAATCGTCGCAAATAGGTTGTATGACTGTCGTGAAGCGAACCCCCGTTGCTGTTTTGGGCTTTCAGTCTTTGTTCTGTAACATTAAAGTGGACGGCATTAGCCTTAAGCAAGATTGACAACACCAGAAACCTTTCGTTTCTATTATGAAGGCGAAAGCATTGAGTCTGAAGCCCGTGAAAAATAGCCATTCTAGAAGAAGTCAGCCTTGCGATGAACATTATTCATGACCAATTATTCATAAACAACGGCATACTTTTGGAATTATCTGAAGGAAGATTCGTCTATTTATTTTTACGCAGTACATGAAAGACCGTAAAATACCCAAAAGTGCATATAAATGCACCTGAAGAAATAATCGTCTAACAATAAAATTTATTTATCCCTGATTCTTCTCACCACATTAATATTGATGATCTTCACTAATCTTTATGATTCGATTTCTTCCGCTTTTATCTCACACTTGTCACCTCACTTTTTCGAGGTCCGAAGAAACCCTCAGAGAGTTGCCTGTCATTGTTTCCTGATCCAATATCGTACAGTATTTGCGCGAGGGCACGAGGAAACTGTGAAAAACCTATGACGATACAAACGCAGTTCTACTTCCCTGAGCTTCAGTTGCGTTGCTAGCGAAACCTCAGTAAAAAGTGCCTCCCACTCAGTGATTGGCGCGCAAGCCAGTGCTGCTAAGCGGTCACTTATCCCCAAGTGTTGGTTCAAGCCAGGGCGGTGTAACATTAGATACCGTACGTCCATTGGTGTTGATTTATTAGTACACTAGCTTCCGCACGCGAATTCGCCCGCGTGGAATTTGGCTGCGAGCTATTAGAGCTTCAGGGCAGAAGTGCTTCTGAACAGATTACATTTAAATCGAAAAAAGACAAAATAATAGACGATACATACAAAAATGAATCTCGCTTAAATTGCTTAGTACGAAAAAAAATAACGCATAAAAATCTATTTTCCATCCAGACTTTTACATCCCATTCCATTCTTTTAGAGGTTCATTATCGATAAATCCTTTTTTAGTGAACCTCTACGTCCTTTAAGGAACATATCTTCCAAATGTCATTGAGATAAAAGCAGGGCATTTGATTTTCCTATATAAACTTCAACACCCCGTTGTAACCCTAATTCTTCAAAACATTATTTGTTTTGAAGAATATTTATATCAAGTTTCATGTTGATACATGCGATGAATACAATCTATATACATAAAACTGTTCTGCTACTGACTGACTGGCGATTGACAGACAACGCACAGGCTAAACTACTGAAGATAGAAACATGAAATCTTGTACATATATTCCTTAGAGGGTGTAGAGGTGCGCTAAGAAAGAACTTTTTGAAAATCGATCCTTAAGCGGGTAAAATGGGGTGTAAAAATTTGTTTGGAAAAAAATATTGTTTGGTCGGATTTACTTGAAACTTTGCATGAGCACTCTAAAATAAAATTAATGAAACACGTATTTCAGCATTTCCCCAAAATTTAGCCCTTCAGGGGTTGCAAAGGCGTGGAAAAGTTTGTGTAGAAAACAATATTTTTTGGGTCGATTCTACTTGAAATTTGGGACAAATACTCTATAATCCAAATAATGCAACACATATTTCAGCATTTTTCAAAATTCAACAAGGCTGCATTTGAATTTGAATTAGAATTTTGGTTTTTTTTCTTCTTAAAATATAAAACTGTTCCTTGACTGATTGATCGAGAACGCACAGCCTAAAGCATTGAAGATAGAAACATGAAATTTGGAAGATATGTTCCTTGGAGGGTGTAGAGGTGCACTAAGAAAGGATTTTTCGAAAATCAACCCCGAAGGGGGTGAAATGGGGTGTGAAAATTTGTATGGGAAATTATATTCCTTGCGTGTATCAACTTGAAACTTGATACATATGTTCCTTAGAAGGTGTAGAAGTGCACTAAAGAATATTTTTTCGTAATTCAACTGTTAAGGGGGTGAAATAGGGTGTAAAAGTTTGTATGGGAAACTTCTCTTGCGTGTATCAACTTGAAACTCGGTGTAAATATTCTTCAAAATAAATAATAAAACGCATATTTTAGGATTTTTTAAAACCTCTAACGCGAGGGGCTACCTCTAATGAAGTTTCTAAGGGCCAAATTCTACGCGGGCGAAGCCGCGGGCGGAAGCTAGGTTTCCATACAAACTTTTTCACCTCATTCCACCTCCTTAGAAGTTGATTTTCGAAAAATCCTTTCTTATAGCACCTCTACACATTGTAAGGAACATATCTTCGGTTTTAGCTGTTTAGGTTTAGGCTGTGCGTTGTGTATATATCAGTCAGGCAGTCACGGCACTGGTATGTATAGATTATTATTGCGTGAAAATCGATCCGGATGTGTACCCTTGAAATGAATTTTTCCAAAGCCGAGACCTTAGCTGAATGACATTCCGTCACCCAAACACAGTAAATTCACTCTATTTCGCTAATGTATTATGATCCATAGCATAGGATTTATTCGTCCCTGTAAAGGTAGTTAATATTGTACGTGCTGGGAAACATACCTAGGGATTTATTTTTACCTCCGGTACTTTTTTGATATACAGTGGGTAAAAAAAATATTTGTACACCGCGTGTTTTTCAAATTGTCCTACAATTTTTTTTCGAAAATTTTTGTCGAACATTTTATTTTTCTACGCAAAAAAAAATGTTAAAGTACTTTATTTGAAAAACACGCGGTGTACAAATACTTTTTTTACCCACTGTGTATGAGCGGTGTTCAAGTTCGGATTTTCACCGTACGGCAATCTCTCTTCTTTTCGTACTCTCTCTCTACGTTCATTTTGTCGAGTTTAAAGTCTCTCCTCCCTCTCTCACCTCTATCTCCCGTACCTCCTTGAGTTCCCGTTGTTTTTCGGCCTCTTCGGCAAACTTCATTTCGGCTAGCCCGTAATCAGGCCAAATGTGCTCTGCACATATGACGCAGATATAAAATCTTCCTATCTCTGTCTTTCTCTCTCTCTCTCTCCCTCGCTCTTTGAGCCCAAGCGCGATAGGAGAAAAAAGTATGAAAAAAAGACGAAAAGGGAGAAGAGCAACGAAACAAAGCGAGAGTAAGCAACAGCATTGTAAAATGTACAGAGATTCGGTGATCCTGACGGTGTCCTGACGTGGCAAAGCATAGTCAGCCGAGAGTCCCGTTTCTCTCTCTCTCTCTCTCTCTCTCTCTCTCTCTCTCTCTCTCTCTCTCTCTCTCTCTCTCTCTCTCTTTCTCTCTTTTTTTCGCAAGGGGAGTAAGCTTCGACGTCAAGCTACCAAAGCTCGCACTATTGCTGTTTGCTTAACGGCTCGAGGCAGCGATAATGTTTTCATATTGTGTTTGACAGAGCTCATCGTGCGCTGCTCTTTTTATTTCCTTTTCAATTCTTTTTTTTTTTTTGCACATCACGATTCGGTATCGCGGAAAAATTCGAGTTCTCTACCTCAAGTTGGCCTCGCGTGTCGAGCGCTCTGCTCATTGTCCTCTGTGCAACGTCGTGGTCGGCCGTGTTACGGTTCGTCGTCTGAGGGGCCCACAAAGAACGAGAAGAAAAAAAATGCCCGATGCACGAAAAGCTTTTCTCCATATCGTGTACAAAGATATTGTTGGGGGGACGAATAGGAATGAGAGGGAAACACGTGTATCTCGAAACCCAACTCTGAGCCACGCTTGTGTGCGTCGACTGCTCTCTTAACTGTTCTCTCAGCAAAGCTTCGCGAAGCATCATCTTCTTTTCTCCACTTCAACCCTCGACCGTCCCGCGCTTTCCAACTGTTTCTAAAGCGCGGAAAAGCATATCGCAGATAGCAAAAGTGGTGTCTCCGCGGGACACTCTCCGAGCGCTTATATCCCAGCGACGACGAAAACTTGAAAGGAACGCCACCGCTCGACGGTTCTCCGAGATACTCCAGAGCCGAGAGTTTCCGAGAGCTTTCGTCGGATTAAAAGCTAGCGGAGTAAATGCGCGGAGACCCCGCGGTGACTCTCCGAGAAAGCCTTTGTGTCCCGCCGATGTATAATTTTTATATAGATACATCGTTTGTATTTGGCATTTATTTACTCATACTTGACTCATTATCTTTAACGTCACTTGCGCTTTCGACTTAGCGAATCAATGCATATGGTTCCTATGATTGGATCATCGTCTCAATTTGCCGATATTTAGTCGATTGTTTTTTTTTACTTCACTCGAGTAATTGAGCGAACTTTGACATTTTTTTTTCAATTTGAACGAGTAGGCATTAAAAAGGGGCAGGTGAGCACTAGCACTTCCTACTGTTCCAGCAGTGAATGATCAGGGCGAAGAATGCACAAGGATGAGGAGAAAAGAACAGGGTTCACATTTATTTTTTGACAATACGTAAAGTGCTGTTTTTCAAGAATATTTTGTGAAATTTAATAATAATGATCGGAAACAATGACTTTTGATTAATATATATTTTTTTAACATAACTTGCTCAGTATTGACATGATGATTTCGTACGCAAGGGGATTGATCTTTTGAATTGATCAAACTTCAAGCTCGATTGAAGTAATAAACAATGCATGTAAATGCTTTTAGAACTGCATGTTTTTCGAAATCGTACCTTTATGGGTATAGATTTTCCGATTTTCTTTTAAAAGTAATTCTCTTTGCACCTTCAGTAGCATGCATTATACAGAGGTGCGATCGATCATTCAATAAAATCAATTACAGCAATTGATGAGTCATAAAAAGAGTTTAACACTTGGCAGCAGATAATTTCTTTATGATCGCTGTGGTCTCGAGCCTATCGGCAATAATCCTCCACGGGGGTAATTATTTCTCCATATGTGGGACTTTTATTACGAGTAGTCTAATAACCATAAAATGAAAATAACGCCCAAATGAACACATCACATTCATATTTTTTTTTATGACAGTGCAACGTGACATCTGATGCGAAATATTATTGACAAAATATCAACAAGCTCAGCCAGGGTGGTTGTTATTGAACGACACATACCAGATAGACAATATTTGTAACTATCAGTGCCATGGTATCACGTGTATTTCAATATTTTTTAAATAAACATATAAGTGAGGAAGCAAATAAATAAATGAGCAAACATTATAAACGGATACTTCGTCATGAATGAATAAAGAAAATACCAACTTTTTCACTACGATCCCATCCCCACGAAGCAGTGAAAAAAAATCCTTACACCTGATGGCTCACAGGTCTCGAAAAATATCGATAAAATATTTGAAAAGGTTTGAGACTGCTAAGAGAGGTGCGTGGTACAGAGAGGGTGCGTGGTACAATGCGTTACACACATAGATGTGCATTTACATTAGAGATACAAAAGGAACGTGAGAGAAAGAGTAAGTCAGGTAATGTGCTCGAATAAAGGGGGACTGAAGGGGCGACCAGAGGGAATGGAGGAGGAGGGAGAAAAAAAAATGAGTTTCGCTGAGAGTACGACATATGGGCCGTTAAGCTTTGCTAAGATAAGAGGATACTGGACAAATATTTGCGACAGTCTGACGCCTTTGCAGTTATCTTTCTAATACTATCATCCCTGCTCGCCTCTCTCTTCCCTTTACCTGTAAATACCGCGAATGTATATAATTTTTTTTCCTTCGTTTCGTATCGCTAAGCTTTCCCGCAGCGATCCTCGAAAGGGTATTTCCCGGTAAAAGTTATTCAATCATGGTTGTTACGACGAAAGAAAAAAGATCGTAAGCAGCGTTGCCCGTGAATGAAAAAACATACGAAAAAAGCCAGGCTTTTTTTTTAATTCGGCTCTCAGTTTAGCAATCGCGTTATTTGCGTTAAAATGGGGTTAAAATTCTTGCCATAAATAAGAATAGGAGCCATGAGGTGGGTCTTAAGCGGATTGTAACGAGAAACGGAAAAAGGCAGAGACACCGACAGTTTCTCGCTTAACGAGCCCAAGTAGCTTTCGGTCGTTCAAATTCAAAGTCTCCGAACCACTTTTGCCGGTGTTGCTGCTTCTCGACGAAACTCTTAAAAAGCAATATCCTCCACGGAAGGTACTCGTCCGTGTCCGTTCGGACGCTGGACCCCTCGAAATGCCGAGGGTCGAACTTTGTCATTCGTTGATCTCTTTGGGCAGAAAAAAATTTTTATACTCTGCAGATTCTTCAATTCTGTCGTCGGGCACGACCAGATCAAGCGTTGTTCTAAAGAGTTTGTATTTTACGAATTGAATATTAGCACTGTGCAGAAACAATGTTTTTCAACCTCTTCCTCGAGGTAATATTTTATATAATTTTATGCGACATACATCGATACGCTATCATAATTATCGTAAGTCCACAGTTTTTTGCGGTATTCCAAGAAACAGATTTGAACGATTCGAATTCATATCGTAATAACGGGTTCTTGAGTCACAAAAAAAATCAGCTATCAGATGGGGGAGTTTCGGGACAATTTTTTGAACCGCCATATGGCGAGGTATAGCCACACGGGTGGCGTTTTATTGCAGATAAGTTGCAGGCAATTAAACCCACCTCCGCACCTGTCCTTTGCATGATGCACAAATGCATACCTGCGTGCATTTTCTACGTGCCGTTTGTATGTTCATGTGACCTTATCCTGGAAAGTTTCTCCATTGGTCAATAGAGCTCGCCCTGCCCCTCTCTTCTTCGCTCTTTCTATTTTTCTCTCTATAAATATATGTATATATGCAT